>CAUYRH010152297.1:0-45952 GCA_963574655.1 Perodicticus potto
GGGAGAGGAGAAAAAGGGAGGAGTGAAGGGGGAGGGAGAGGAAAGGAAGGGGTGTAAGGAGGGGAGGGGAGGGGAGGGGAAGAGAGAGGAAGGAAGGGGAAGGCAGGGGGAGGGAGGAGGAGGGAGGGGGAGGGAGGGGAAGGAGAGGAAGGGAGAAAGTCGGGGAGGGGAAGAGAGAGGAGAAAAAGGGAGTTGTGAAGTGGAAGGAGAGGAAGAGAGGGGAAGGGAAGGAGAAGGGAGGGGAAAAAGGAAAGCGAAGGGGAGGAAGTGGGGAGAGCAGGGGGCATATCAAAAAGGAAGAAAGATAACAAGAATAAGAGAATGATAAAGGTGAGGTAAGATGTCATGGAAAAACATGGTGTCTGGATTTGGAAGGCCTGGGTTTGACTGTTTCAGACACCCCTAAAGTCTGCCCACTGCAACCTTTCCTTGCCTTCCTATCCACAACCACCTGGGCTATAGAGCTGCAGTCCCCAACCCCCAGGCCATGGACTGGTGCTGGTCCGTGGCCTATTAGGAACTAGGCTGCACAGCATCACCACCTGAGCTCTGTCTCCTGTCCCGCCCCACCCCCATGTCGTGGTCTGTGAAAATACAGTCTTCCATGAAACCAGTCCCTGGTGCCACAAAGGTTCTGGTCCATGGCCTGTTAGGAACAGGAACATAGCAGGAGGGGAGCGACGGGTCAGTGGGTGAGTGAGTGAAGCTTCATCTGTATCTATAGCCACTCCCACCACTCACATCACCACCTGAGCTCCATCTGCCTCCCCCAACCCCACCATCTGTGGGAAAATAGACTTCCAAGAAAACAGTCCCTGGTGCCAGAAAAGTTGGGGACCACTGCTATAAAGCACCTCTCCACCTGCTCTATGCCTCATGCACTGACTCTACCCTCACACCAGGAGGGGAAAGTTGGATATAACAACTCGATCTCAATAATATTATCTTCTATTGCAGAGACAGAGTCATGATTAGACACTCTCTGGTCCAGCCCCCTCACATAATGAAACAACTAAGGACCAGAAATGTGAACTCGGTTGCCCATAATCTTGGGCAGATCCCATTTTTTCAGATTTTTGTATTCTCGTATTCACAATAATGCGTTATGTTTTCTAGTTTTCTATAAGCCACTCTTCTGAGTTTTACTCAAGCTTGGCCCTTATTGCCAAGAGGCAACAAATAAGGTGCCAGTGATAATAACTGTGCCGCTGAATAGATAAAGCACAGATTAATCTGACTGGTTCCTGGACCAAGCCGTAACATGCAGGTCCAAGGAGCAAACTCAGCAGCCCTATTCCCAATCATCCCTCAATGACTGTGTGACACACCAGGTCTCAAAAATGAATAAAAAGGTGGGTGCTTCAGACAAAATTCCAGATCTTTTAAGATTTTACATACTGCGGATCCTTGTGGTGGCATATGCTGGGATCATGGAGTCCACGGTTAGCTCAGGATGCAAAATGCAGCCATGGGTATAGGCGTCCATCGGCAAGGAGTCGAGCAGCTCCCGGTAATGCTGCACCCGGGGGTAGTACATGCTTCCTTTATCCGGCATTAACCTGGGTGTTCTTTCTACAACACATGCACAAATATTGGAGAAAAAGTTACAAATGACTTGTCATAATCAAAAGTAAAACCAAGAACCTTAAGCCTTCATAATTAACATGTTCAACATATTGAAGTCTCCAGATCCCAAACCATGATCGCACTGCTTTCCTCTCACCTTGCCTTGCAAACTGCTACTCAACCCTCAAGATACAGATATCTTCTTTCACTAAGCCTTCCCTGGCCTCGTGAAACTGCCGACAGCCGACTGGCTCTGACGTGCCTTCCTCTATGCATTCATGGTACTTTGTGCATACTCTAGCATACCCCTCATCACACTGCAATTCATTGTTTGTACATTTTTGTCCCATGAACCATCTCCAGGAAAAGGAACCGAGGATCCAGGGTCTAACACAGTCCCTTGTACACTTTAAGTCTTCAGCAAAGGTTGGTTAAGTGAACGAAGACTTATAATAAGATAATCATGAGCCACTCTTTTCCAGGTGCCAACCACCACCAAGAGTAACCTTGCTGATACCACATGAATGTGAAATGACAATCTGTATAGATTGGGAAAAGCCTTTATTCAAATACCACAGTTGTACTTTCCCCGGGAATTCCTAGAAATTTTTCTCTGGAAAATAAATCCTAATGTGCTAAAGTATAGACTTCATTAAGGCCAGTGACCATGTCTTGCTCTCTGTTAAACCCCAGTGCCTAACATTTGATAAAAAAGTGTTTGATAATTATAGTTAATGAACATATTCCAAAATTTCCAGTTATTAATGAGTACAATGAGAAGTTCTTCCAAGGTCCCACACATGATTAGAGGCAGAACAAGAACTAAAGGCATCTGATCCCCAATGTAATGCTCTGTTTTATTACACCATCATAACATCTCCAAAGGCTTTACATTCCAGAGACCATCTCAAAACAACCAAAGTGAAGGATGCAACCCAAAGGTCAAGGCTATGTTCCTTCAGGTTCACTTACTACCTCCGGCTCAAACTGCCCTGAAAAACGCCAAAAAATCTTATTCCAACCAGCAACTAGAACAACCTTAACTCTATCTCTTAGTTTGAGTTATTTAATTTATAATCCTTGGAGCATTTCTTCATAAGTGTTGATTATTCAGAGTTGGTTGCCATCAACATAACGTTTTGGGCAAGATTGCATAATGCCAGGCAAAGTAGAACAAGCTTCTAAGCCAGCAAGCTATTTCTGACTCTTTAAGAAGAAAGAAGATGGATTGCTCCGCAAACCAGTAAGCAAATGTTTAATTCCCTGCATGAGAGTTCAATTCAGAAGGCTGCATTAGGATAACCGAGAATGAAGCATCAGTTCCATGCTGCTCCCCAACTGAATTTACTCAATTAATGTGCACTTTACTGCTGATCTCATGTGGAAGGAGACAGGTAAGTCACCAAGCATGTGGAACCCAAACTCTAAGCAATGCAGACCTAATAGCAACTTCAGATCCACTTTTCAGGATCTCAGTATATCACCAGGACCTCAACCAATGCATGGTAGAC
This sequence comes from Perodicticus potto, assembly GCA_963574655.1. NCBI lineage: Eukaryota > Metazoa > Chordata > Mammalia > Primates > Lorisidae > Perodicticus > Perodicticus potto. The sequence continues at coordinate 3,078 of CAUYRH010152297.1, forward strand.
ATTTCCATGAGGATGATGGACTGGAAACCTTGAAATTCTAAGTTCTTTACCTTTCATGTGCCACTGACCTCAAAGCTGCAATGTTCTTAAGTGCATCAAATGTTATGACACAGGATTGCAAAGGAAATTGATATTAAAATATAATGATCAAAATAATTTTAAATTATAAAATGTTGGCATGCATGCCTCTTTATTAACATATCATCAAAATCTAGCAGGTCTAATTACCATAATTTCCAAGTATTAAGAAATCTGTAATTTAATATGCTATGAATACATCTGTGATCTCTATTGGTAACAACATCACAGTCACTCCTGATGTTGCTATGGATTGAGCCTACACTGGTAATGGGAGGAAATGATAAATTTCTGTCAGAAACTAGTGAAAATAAAGATACAATTATTCCTAATAAAATAGCTCAAATCAACTGAATTCTACTCATAAATGCCTAAGAGTGACAATTCTCAAAGTGGTCTAAGGGTCCCCAGGCTTCCCCAAGACACTTTCAGAGGATCCACAAAGTCAAAGCTATTTTACATCAGTACTAAGACATTAATTGCTTTTCCACTCTTATTCTCTCTCAAGTGAATAGAAGAATTTTCCAGAGGATACAGGAAAAGTGGAACTCCATTACTCTGACAGCTAATGAAATGTGTACTTGAGTATTATGATGTTTTAAATTTTTTATAGTTTTAATTTCTAAATGATAAGTATTAAAAGCTGTGACCCACATAAACAAAAGCTGTTGGGCATCCTCAATAATTTTTAACATAAAGGGGTCCTAATACCAAAAAGTTCAAGAATCACTGCTTAGAGGTCTAGGAACCTCAGGTTAATAACCAAAAATGGAACTGAATTTTCAAATACTTCTCAAATGGTCAAATCTATGACTACTGGCTCTGGCTGTTCTCTGGTGCCAGGCCCGGGGGCTTTTCTCCAGAAGAGCATACCACCTCCTTCCCAGGGAAGTGAATGACAGTAAGAAAAAGTGTCTAATTGCTTTCTGGAGAAGTTCCATCTGGCCAACCCTGAATTCTTCAAAGGAGGACAAATGTTTAAATCCATGAGAATAATTTTCTCCTATTCACTGTGCCATTACTATCTACTTCCTAAAGTACTTTATCAACTGGTGCATAGGACACTCAGCTAACCCAAGTTTCCTTCCATCACACTTTTTCTCCTTGTGCATGTCAAAGACATAATGTTTAGTGTCACACAGGCACTGTGCCACCACCCTCCTCCTCACACTCAAGCACAGCTGTGACCCTGCCTCTGAGAAATAGCGTTTTTCAAAAGACAACTAGGGGAATTTCCTTGAATTATACATAAGGTCTTCCGTCTCTATCACATACTATTTTATTTTCTAATCCTATCGTATAGCTCTTAATCATACTACTAACAAGAATATTTTCTCAGTAATCTACCTCAATCAGGAATAGGGAAGTAATACAGGGTATACAAAGGAAGGACAGGGAATCAGGGAATTTAAGAAGCAGGTAATGAGAGGAGGCCCCAGCATTGGAGAATGGACTTACAACAGTGGATTGCCAGGTGTGGTGACTAAGCTAGAAGGATTAAAAAAAGAGAGAGTTGGCACAAGACTTCATTTCTTAGAAAAACTGAGTAAGGCACAAAAAGGTCTTGTATTACATGTTAATTTAGGGAGCAAATTATAAACAGGCAGATCGACATAATACAGAAAAATAATAAACAGCAGAAGAAACAAAAAGCAGCAAAAAAAAAATCAGAAACAATGAAAGTATTCTGCAGCCATTTAACTGAGACAAATGGTCCTGTATAATCTCAAGTCTCTGTACTACTATCATAACAATGTCTTTGAGCCATTAAAACATACACACACAAACACACACACACACACACACACACTTTCTATATTTGATTTCCCTAAGAGCAAAACTTAAAAAAACAAATTAGGGGTTCAAATGCATAAGCTTCCATTTAAATACAAATGGGGTGGGGGGAAGCATGGTGTCAAATTATGTAAATTCACTATATGCATTCAGGATTTTCTAGGACAGACACATGTTTATACATTATTTTCAATAAATGTTATGTACTATGCATTAAATGTTTGACTACTTCTAATTGGTATAATTGAGAGTTTTAACAGAAACATAGGCAAAAAGAGAGGCAAAAAGTCCTCTATAGACAGTTTTCCAGTTACTGGATACACATAATGTAGAACTAGGGCCTCTGTGTTTTAATATACCTACTTTTCTGGGATTCACAAAGAATTTTTTAAATATTACTTTTTAAAGTAACTTTTAGTTGCTTAAAATCATTAGCTTTAAAGACTTATTTTCTTTAACCATAGATCATTTTCTCCACACTTCATGCAAATCTGAAATATTAGTAGTTGTGCTAAAAGACATATGATCCAAATTACATGTAAGTTGAATAAAGACATACATGAAATGAAATACATTATTTCATCAATACACAATACATAACTACGTTTAATGTAAGTGTAACATTAGAAATAATGTTCTTTTAATTTATTTGTTTTGTTTGTTTGTTTGTTTTGAGACAGAGTTTCTATTTGTCAACCTTGGTAGAGTACCGTGGCATCACAGCTCACAGCAACCGCAAACTCTTGGGCTCAAGTAATTCCCTGGCCTCAGTTTTTCATTTTTAGTAGAAATGGGGTGTCACTCTTGCTCAGGCTGATCTCGAACTTGTGATCTCAAGCAATCCACCCACCTCAGCCTCCCAGAGAGCTAGAGTTATAAGCGTGGAATTAATGTTCTTTTTTTTGAAATGGTACTTTTGAATTTCAATAATATTGACAAAATTGTAACTATAAATTTCTTATCTCCTAATCAGATTTGTATGTGATTTCATTGTCACATCAGAATAATTTGATAATTTCCAAACCAAATTCTGTTTCCTAAAATTTCTTTAAATGGTATACATAGATAAAAGATACAGACATGATTTTTAGAGAACTTTTATATATTAAATTACTAAAATTCATTATTCACCATATATCACCCTAATTGCAGGCTACCACCAAGTTATTCGGTAGTAATAAATATATGCTCTAGTATTTTAGTTATTTCATATTTTTGACTAACATCTGAAATAAAATTTATTGAAAAAGATGATAAATAGCACAAGAAATGGCTAAATTTTAAGATCCATATTCGCCTTGGTGTGTATATTCGCCTTGCCACATCCACTGTTCCTGAGTTTGCTTAGTTTGCTTACTATCACACCTCATCTAGCTTAATCAATCACTTGCTATAGTACAACTATTCTTTGTTATAGGCCCAGATTGAAAAAGCTATCATGTATATGAAAAACAGTCTATAAAACTGAATAGGAATTATAGCATAGATATACATTAAGGACAGGTTTGGAATTATTATCAAATTTATAGAAAGAAATTATCTTTGTAAATCAGCAATGATTTGGGATCTTTGAAATATCTCTGAAGCATCCCAGGACCTAATTAATATCTAAAAATGGTTTACTGGAAGAAGGAATGAAGAGAGAGCTCTTGGACAGCTCTCAGTTGAACAGCTGAGTATTTCTAAATTCTTCCTTTGGTCTGAATTTTGCCCTCAGGAATATCATTGATGTCTACACCATTCTTCCATGATTGCTTTTTTTATTAAAAAAAAAAAAAATCAAACATAGCCATTATCCAAATTAAATATGTATTATTTCATGCTAAGATTTGGAAACAATTCTTTTGGCTATCAACTTTTTCCACCCAAACTACCAATTATTTAATGAATTAAACTCAAAAGTACAAGGATATAAATATATAAATACTGATATATAAAAAACTTGAGGAAAGTTGAGAACTGTCTAATCCCCAGGTGGGGGTAGATAGCAAATAAAAACAAAGGAGATGCCAGTTCACCACATTCTGATCTTAGACAAATAGCTACACTTAATTAAGTCTCCTATCATAATCATGGGCAACTATACATCTTGTGTAAACCATCCACTTACCATTCTAACTTGTCAACATTCCTCAAAGATCCATCCACACCTGGACAACATGCCAAATGTTCCAACCAGCCCAGAATGCAGAGGTTACAACTCATCCTGATCTACATAGAACCTACAATTTTCAAACAACCTGACATCAACATCCATCCTCCTTTAATACAGTTGATTTTTAAAAACAAAATTCACATGTTTCATTTAGCTTTGTTAGACTTTATCTTATTTTTCCATTTTTGTTTCATAAGACAATCATCTTAACTATCCCAGCTTTTCTGTCACTCACAAAAGTAACAGTACTTCTTTTATATCTTTATTAAAGTCATTTACACAATTGTTAGGCTCGAGTCAGAGAACAGAAGCCTATATGAACACCACAAGGGATCCCTATCCAGGCTGACATGTATTTCAACAATTCATTTTAATAATTCATAATATTTATTAAGGCATTGGGGATACAGCTTTTAATAAGATAGACACGGTCTCTGACTTTATGATACGTACAGTGCTATACAAGTTATTTCAAATATTAAACATTAAGTATGATAAAAAGTATTATAAGTAAAATGAGACACTATACCTGCAGGGGCAACTTTGTATAAAAAATGTGTAAGTATCAGTTCATATCCCAGACGAGCCCCCAAAAAAGAAATGTGTAAATATTTCAATATGGTAGCTTATTCATCTTCAAGTGTGCATTCCTATCTTCTAGCCATATTTGCTCCTTTATTCCATAAGGGTATATTATGTGAAGTAATTTCAAATGCTCCATTTAAATCAAGATAAACTATATCTAGACCATGCCTGGCACATGATACAAATTTTTTTAAGTGTCAATGACATTCTCCAGTAATGCGAAACTTAAGCTGGTTCCTTTTACTGAGATATTCAAAAACTTAAAATACATAAAAAACTTTTAACAACCTATTCTAGAATTCTGCCAGATTTAAAATCAGCAATTTAGAGCACTGCTTAAAGCTCAAACACTAATCTCTAGCAGTATTCTCAAACTTTAATATACATAGGGATCACCTGGGGCTCTTATTAAAACAAAGATTCCAAGTCAATGGACGTAGAGTGAGGTCTAAGGTCCTGCATTTCTAACAAACTCCCAGGTGATGCCAGTGCTGCTGGTGGATGGAACAAACTTTAAATAGCAAGGGCTGGTTGAATTCCCCTTCCCTGTCTTTGACACTGAGATGACATTGGTCTATCACTTGTCTGGCTTTTTCCCTATTCCTCCATGAATTCTTAAAGATTACTCTGTGATAAACTTCATCTTGACTTGTAGACAGATTATCCTTGATTTACATAATTATTATTCCCTTGTTGTCTTCCTGTCTATGGTAAATTTTAGGTTTCTTATTCTTAATGTTTTTTAGTCCTTTCCAACTGAATGACTACTCTCCAGGAAAAAGAATGAAATTGGTTGAACTGAGTTGTTTAACTTTTTTTTTTTTGAGACAGAGTCTAACTCTGTTGCCTTGGGTAGAGTGCAATGATTACAGCTCACAGCAACCTCAAACTTCTGGGCTCAGGCGATCCTTCTGAGTATCTAGGACTACAGGTGCACGCTACGATGCCAGAGAGCTTTTCTATTTTTAATAGAGATTGGGTCTTGCTCTTGCTCAGGCTGGTCTTGAACTCCTGAGCTCAAGCAATCCTCCCACCTGGGCCTCCCAGAGTGTTGGGATTATAGGAGTGAGCCACTGCACCCAGCCTGGCTGGAGTTGTTTTATCTCTGCAACTGATAAAACTGTCTCACCTAATCCAAAAGACAAACAGAAATCTAGTAACCAAAAACATTCAACAAGTTAATGGAATCATCAGACTAAAAGCTTCAACTCTTGACTGCTTACTTATTATAAAAACTCAGTCTGTAGTTTTCATATTTCCATCCTATCATTCAGTCTGCAGTGCCTTCTCTAATTAAATAAACAGTAATCAAAAGGACAACTCAGCATTTCCTTTGTTTATTTAAATATAACATAGCAGGACCCAGAATGTATTTGAGTTTTGTTATTATTATGTATAGTAATAGCAAAATGGAACATCTAAAAAAAATTTTAAAAACCTAATAACAGTAACATTACTTTGTTATAAAGAATCATACTTTATATCATCGGATTTCTTAGAAGAAAAACAGTATAAGGAGAAGGTGAAAAGGAGAAGGAGGTGAAGGGGAATGATAGTAGGAGCTGTAGGTCAACAATGCTATCAAAGATTTAAATATGATTTTCCATTTATTATATCATTTTAAAGCTTTGATCATTTAAAAGAGAATTCTTACAAAATTATGTTTGTTCACATTACAATCACTTCTCTCAAGAAATATAAATTACTATTAAACATACTTATCCATTTCCAAAAAGCTCAAGATTGAGAAAAATTGTTTTAAATAAATTAACCATTTTTAGTACTGTCCCAACCATATAAACTTGTAAGGGACAGCAAGTAAAAGGAAAGAAAAAAAAATAATTCATCAAAATCTTTAGTTTTGACCAAGGCCACCATTAATCAGAACCTCCAATTACAATCCTAAGCAGCTAACACTTAAGAACAGGGGCAGCCCCTTATTAATCTAATTCCTTGGGCTTCTGCCCACACTATTTAGGTTTCATACCCATTTTCTTTCTAAGTACCTCATATATTTTCTGGTCCTAGTAATTTCCTTTCTCGGCTTCTTGTAATTCGGGGCTAGATTCTGGTTTCATCCTACCCAATAAATATGAACAAATATGAACTGGTAGCAGGTGAAAAGTGACTGGATCTCATGCAGCTTCATTTTAGAAGAGCACTGAGCTAAAACCTTGGAGCACCATGTTCTGTTTTCAGCTCTGCTGATGATCAGCTGTGTAATCTTGGGCAAATCATTGAAGCAACAGTTCACCTCAAAGAATTGTTATTATTAACAAACAAAATAACATGTAAGTGACAAAGACTATGGGAAACAGGTGGTATAATATAAAAGACTCTGCCATAAAATAGCTATATTACTCTGGGCAACTCTTGTTTCTCTTTCCTCACATATAAAATGGCAGTAACTATTCTACCCTGACTACCTAAGTTATTTTGAAGACTGAATAGAAATTACAAAATGCCAGGCACATAACAAGCTGTCAATAAATGATTACTTAAAAGAACTATACAAATTTAAGCCTTATAATTCCTTAGTAAAGATATGATTCAAATTATTCAAAGAACTCAAAGTATACTAATCTTCCTATTTTCCCTTGTCTAAGATGTAGTCCTCTTTTTTCTTCTTATTGTTTTTAAGATGGAACCATTTGATAGATTAGATGAAATTGCACAGTGTATATTTTGAATCAATAGTACGAATTTTACTTTAAGGCTAATAAATCACCAACACAAACCACACAACTGCAGGGTTTTTGCAAGTAAATTTAAAAGAAAAGTTTCCACATTAGTATTTGAGCTGTACATAAAATTGTTTTAAATTGAGTTACACTGCCTTATGCAAAATTTGTTATTGACTTATTTTATTTTATATTTGTCAGCTTATGGAAATGGATAAGATATTTAATCACTAAATCACCATCATGAAACCAGAAAGAAAGGAGGAGAGGGAAAGTGAGAAAGAGTGAGAGAGGGAAGCAGAGAGAGAGACAGTGAGAAAAGAAACACATATTTGTGTTGAAAGTAAATCCAAAAATCACAAATAGCCTTAACATTACCATCCAGGAAAGTCTGTTCAAGATAATCAATGATCTGAGTGGCCTCACAAATTATGTTTTCCCCGTGGATAAGGACAGGCACTTCTCCAGTTGAGTTCAAACGCATAAACCAAGGCTCATTGTGCTCACTCAGGGGCAGACTTACATCATGTTCCTCGCACTTCAATGCCTTTTCAGCAATTACCAAGCGCACCTGGAAGAGTTCAGACTGGTTACCACAACACATGTAAGCTTTCAATTAAAATGACTTCCCCGGATACCAGCTAAGCAGACCTTTCTGGGTTTCCCTAATTATTAACATTATCAACAGTCTTTCTGATGATTCCTACTCCTGCAATTAACAAGTGGAATACAGTCTAGCATCTCAGTCTTATAAATTAGAGGAAAAAAAAAAACAACCAAAATATATTAATGACAATGACTCTGGCTGTATTCACTATACAGTCACTATACAGTGGTTGTCACCACTGTTCTTTGTATACTAGACCTAATGATGCGTCCTCCCCAGACACGAACAGGAAATTTGGGGGGTTCAGCCCTTTTTGAAGAAGAGCGGGTGCAGAAAGAGTAAAGGAAGTGACTGTAGATCGTGCGGGGGGCAGGAAGGCGCTTCCCTCTGCCTCATTCCACAAGGCCCAGAGCGCAAGGCCTCCAGGCCCAATGCTGAAAGTGACGCTTTTCTGTCGCCTTTCGTGAGTGGCAGTGCCTGAGTCACAGCCTTCACCTCACACTGATGCTGCCCGCTCCCCACCCAGGAGCGTCCCTGCCCCAGAGCGCGCCCGCCGGGGTTGGGCTGGATTCTAGGCGGGGCCCGGAGGGAGCTGTCCGGGTGCTGAAACCCGGTCCGCGCCGACCTCTGCCGGAGAGGCCTTTACCTTTTGAGAGCTGAAGGAATGCGTCCAGTGGTACAGCATGAGCTTAACCTCCGCGTCGGGCTGGCCCTCCGCGACCAGGGGCGCGCCCCCTCTCTGCTCGTCCTGCCTCCGAGCCATTTCGGGGTGCGCGAGAGCCGGCCGCCGGGTGCTGCTCCCACCCACACCGCGCTGCGCAGCGTCTCTGGGTTCTGCTCGGTGCTCCGGGCCGCGAGACGAACAGACCGCTGGGAAGTGTAGTTCAGCCGCCGAGACCCCCGGGATCGCTGCGCTCACCTGCGAGGTGCAACCGAATTTATCTAGGGGGAAAAGCTACAGTGTGAGTCCTTGGTTATTATGGTGAGTAAAGAAAAATGGTGACAGCAAATTTCTCATCGGTTTGGAGGCTGCTCAGGGATAACGGCAGCAATTTCCCGAGACACTTAGGTTCCTCCAGGAGAGCCGGTTCCTTTCACGGAAAGGAAGTTCCGGTCAACAAAGCAACAGGAAAAGGATCTGTGAGTTTTCATTAGAAGATACCACTATGGAGTCATGCCAAAAAAAACCCAAAAAAATCATAAACAACTGATAAGCAATGACAATATAAAATGGCCTAGCTGTTAAACAGAAAAAGTTTAGAGTATTACCTGGGTTCATGTCCTAGTTTTTCTATTTTCTCCCTTTTGGGGGTGGAAATAATTTTATTTATCTCATATGTTTTTGGTGGAAATTGAATAAGTAACAAAACGTTAAACAACACTCAAAACAGCCTGGCATGATGTAGGCATTCAATATTATTCCCAGGTTCAGTCGCCTTATAAACATTCTCTTTGCAACTCTCATCAGAATAATTATTTTATACTAGTTATTATTGTACATCTCTTAAAATCTGGCATCGTAATAAATTGATAAAATGTCTCCTTCAGCAAGTACACATAAATATGACCGTAAAGTAAGTGCCCGTATTCAGCTAATGTTTATGACACACTCACAAGGTTCCGGACATTGTGCTGCATCCTAGGAATACAAAGATAAGTAAAACCTAATTCCTGCTACCAGAGATACAAATCTGGTGGCAGAGACATCAGACAACAACGTAAATAGAAAACCACCATAAAGGTAAGAACTGTCTTAGCGTGAACACAGGTGCCATGAGAAAGGGGAGCAGGTCGCCAATACAGGTCAGAAAAGGGACTTTGGAAGAGATGAAAGCTGATGGGGTGCTTCCTTCCCTTTGCAGCACTTCATCTGTTACTGTTTATAATTCTTTTATAATTTGGAAAGATTTTGTGTCTTTTTATAACCTTCACTTAATTCAAATGATATAGCAAAAGTGAATCCCCTCATCAAATTTGCTCTATAGTTCACTTATAAGAGTAGAAGGGGAAAGAGTAAACCTTTGAATAAGACAGAGTGGGGTTTAAATTCTAGCTCTACCCCTAACTTGACCTTTCTTAAGCTTTCACATCATGATGTGATGTGTATGCATAAAAATATATGCTGCCTCAGACTGCTGTAGGACTTCAACAAGAGGATATATATATCTCACATAGAACACTGCCCAGAATGTAGTCATTGATAAAAATGTATGTGTAAAGCCCCTCCCACTGACATGAAGAAAATATTATACTACATTTGACCTTTTCTCTTGGGTCCTCAAAATTTTTACAAACTATAGAATCCTCCTCTGTTACCTCTATTCAGAAAAACTTCATTTTTAATTCTCCAACTCCAGATTCCCAGATATACTTAATTTACTAAGTCACCTCAATATTGAATAAACTCAGCACTAATGGCAGGCCATCTGTCAGGACCAGCTGAAAGAATCCCAACAATCAACACTGAATACTTTATCCATCACCTCTTACCAGCAGCAAAGCAATTAGTAAATATTAAGGGAACTGATTACCGTGATGGTGTTTAGGACCCAGTATTCTCATATGTCATTGGGAGTGTAAACATACACAGACGTCTGCAGGGAAATTTATCAACTGAATTCAAAAATCATCAAAATGTGCATAATTCTAATGTAGCAATTCGTCTATTTTCAGTTTAATGAAGGAAATAACTATGGCAAATTCTGAGAGTTGATCCTAAAAATCTGTTTTCCCTTTCTTCCATAGTAATGGGCACATGACTGCTGAGAATGAACACTGCATTTCCCACGCTCACTGCAGCCAACTGTGGCCTTGTGACTATATTCTAACAAAGGGGGTGCTGTGGATATGCCACAGGGAAGACTCTGGGAATCCTTCTTAAAGACAATCACCCTGTGCCTCTTCTTCATCCCATCTGCCATCCTGCTTCCAAGATAGCAGATGCTGACTTGGACCATGAAGAATAGGGCCACATGATGGCTGGGCCATCCATTCGGAGGAAACTGAACTTCTAAAGACATTGGAGAACAGAGCTACCTCACCAATCTCAGTCTGAAAACCTCCAAGCTTTTACTTGAAGAAACAAAACATCTTGATGAGGCGCTGGTATTGGTGCTTTCTGGATGTTATTGCCTTAACCTATCCTAAGATGTCAACCTTATTAATATAGATGGTTTTTATTTCTTTATATCTCTACATATTCTAATTTTTCTATAATGAATATGTGTTGCTTTTAGCTCTTAAAGATGTGAACAGTAAAAGAATATCATTAAGATAAGGAAAGATGGTGTTTGCTTCTTTATTGCACTAAGAGAGAAACTGCTACATCTACTTTCAAGGATATATAATTCCTTTACTTTCCATCCCAATAAAAGCCACTGTAGGTACTATAGAAACTTTGTTATCCTCTAGGACCGCGGTTCTCAACCTTCCTAATGCCACGATGTATTTTCATTGTTACAAAGGAGTCGCGACCCACAGGTTGAGAACTGCTGCCTTAGGCACAGTGGCTCATGCCTGTAATCCCAGTACTTTCGAAGGCCAACGCAGGAAGGTCACTTGAGCTCAGGAATTCAGGACTAGCCTGAGCAAGAGGGAAGCCCTGGCTCTACAAAAAAATAGAAAACTTAGCCACATATATATACTGATGTGTGCCTGTATTCCCAGCTATAGGGAAGCTGAGGCAGTAGGAGCCCTTGACTCCAGGAATTTGAGATTACTGTGAGCTATGACGATGCCATTGCACTGGAGCCTAGGCAATAGAGTGAGACTCTGTCTCAAAAAAACTAAACAAAAACAAACCCTTATTATGCACTCACATTATTCAGAGCTTCTATTATTTTGTCTTTACATTCTGTATCTAGCTGTCTTTGTACATCACAGCATTATTGTGGGCTCCTGGAAGACGGGAATCACATCCAGGTAAATTTATGTTTTCAATAAACATGTATTGAGTCCCAGGCACAATGCTATATATAGAAGATAGTTAAATGTCACAGTCACTAGCCGTAGGGAACTCAAGTGTGGAGGAAAAGAAATGAGATTTCAACAGTATGGTAATTAATTTGATACCTAGAAAATAGTAATAGAAATATAGAGAAAGCCACCTAACACAAATAGGCTTCCCAAAAAAGGCAATAACCTTTACCATAACTAGTACCATTCTGGTGCAATTACCAGTATATCTAGTACTGTGCTACCAGTGGCTCATGGAAGTTGATTGTTAAATTTTTAGGAATTTTACAAGCTGGATGTTCAACATAGCCATTATTCAAAATTAAATAAAATTGAGTTGCATTTACATAAATTATTTTGCCTAAAGCTAGCAAATACTCAAAACTCATCACTTCCTAATTATTTTATGTTTATTATCTATTCTCTTGTATTTGTCTATAATAGCTCTATGATGGAAATAGCATGTAAGGTGGTGCTACTATTTATCTTTCTTCCTAACTCCCTGTTGAGCAATGTCAGTAACTTGAAATTGGCCACATGGGAGTATTTACATTACAGAAATCAATAAATGCTATCTATCATGTTTATTTTTTCCCAGAAAGTTGGTTGTTAAGACATTTACCAGCATGCCACTAAATGTATTCATCTTAGCTGATATTGGATAAATTGTTTTGATGATGTGAGAAAGAGGAGGAGGAGAACCCGGGTAACTCTGTTCATGAATAAGTTTGTACACTGATCTGCTTTTGGTACCTCTTCTTGTCCCAAACAGCTTTAATTCTGCTTCCCTCTCTATTTCTTGGACACCCACTATGCTTATCACCTTTTCATCCTCTCCACTGTGATTAGGTAGAAGGTGCATGCACACACCAATCTGCCTGCTCTCAAACTCTGAGCACTAGCTCTGTGGTTCATCTTCCCAGCAGCAAAACCATGAACTAGTAAACACTGAATAAACTGATTATTGCATTGGCGTCCAATATTAATACTTTATAAATGAAAAGCATAATGTAGAACTTCTGCATCTTAAGATCACAGACCACTTTCTTTTTTTGTCTTTTTTGTTTTGTTTTGTTTTAAGACACAGAGTCTCACTTTATTGCCCTCAATAGAGTGCTGTGACATCACAGCTCACAGCAACCTCCAACTCCTGGGCTTAGGCGATTCTCTTTCCTCAGTCTCCTGAGTAGCTGGGATGACAGGTGCCCACTACAACGCCCGGCTATTTTTTTCATTGCAATTTGGCAGGGGACAGGTTTGAACCCTCCACCCTCGGAATATGGGGCTGACACCCTACCCACTGAGCCACAGGCACTGCCCACAGACCACGTTCTTAAAATCTTATTTGGTCTTCATTAGAACTGGTAAGGTGGCCACCATTCTTAATTTACAGTTAAAGAAATGAAGTGTAGTAAACGTGAGAGTAGTCAAAAATCTTAGACCTAGTAAGTGACAGAACTAAAACTCAAATTTTTTCGCTACTAATCAAGTATTATTTTCTATTACACTATACTAGCCTTAAACCAAAGACAGAAAGTTGGCCGGCCATGGTGGCTCACGCCTGTAATTCTAGCAATCTGGGAGGCCAAGGTGGGCTGACAGGTTTGAGACCAGCCTGAGCCAGCAGGAGACCTCATCTCTAAAAATAGCCAGGCATTGTGGTGGGTGCTGGTAGTCCCAGCTACCTGGGAGGCTGAGGGAAAAGAATCATTTGAGCCCAAGAGTTTGAGGTTGTTGTGAGCTATGACGCCACCGCACTCTACCAAGGGCACCAAAGTGAGACTCTGCCTCAAAAAAAAATTTTAAAAGACAGAAAGTTGTGAACTTTCAAGCCATAGACAACCTGGGATGAACCTAGGGAAGAATATAGCCACCTTCTTGAAAATTAATCCATTCAGGTGTATACAATTCTATTAGAGCACCTTTCAAACTACCGTGTTTAACTATTGTCTCTATGCTTTTCCTGTGCATTAGACTCTGAGTCTCTTAAGGACAAGGACCTAAATTATTCATTTTAGTATCCTCAGGAAGCCAGAGAGGACTTAGCCCACAGACGATGCATCCAACCTACTTATCAATACATAGGCAATACCTACCACCAACAACAAATGATGACGACAATAAGTAATAATAATAATCAAGTTGCAGTTGCTTAGTCTACTGCTCCAGAAATTCTATGTGTAAAGGTAATTTTGTTTGATAAATTTCAATATTTACAAATAAACTACAGATCATGGTTCTACAAACTGTCTTTTATGTTAGTATTTATTGAACTTCTTCACTATTTGCATAATGAATTTAAATAAGTTCAAACGGATTTGAATGATGTTCTAAAAAATTAATCATATAACTTCTGAGACTAAGACACTTTACCTATAAAATGATGATAAAAATTGAACCAATAAGCTGGCAAGACTGGTATATCTAGTTGGGAATATTCCTCAAGTTACACATACAATTCCTGTACTTTCCTGTATGTTTTATGCTCCAATAAAGTTTATTATAACACTGTTATGGCTGAATGATGTATATATCTATAAAAACTACCTTTATGTAAAGTCTTATTACTGATTTTACGTACTTTCACAGCTGTTAGGTAATTGGTACACACACATATATTTGTACACATATTTTTTTTTAAGACAGAGTCTCACTCCATCACTCTGGGTAGAGTGCTGTAGCATTATAGCTCACAGCAACCTCAAACTCTTGGATTTGAGCAATCCTCTTGCCTCAGCCTCTTGAGTAGCTGGGACTACATATGGCCACCACCACACCGGGATAGTTTTTCTATTTTTAGTAGAGACGGAGGTCTTGCTCTTGCTCAGGGTGATCTGAAACTCCTGAGCTCAAGCAATCCACCCACCTCGGCCTCTCAAAGTGCTAGGATTATAGGCATGAGCCAACCACACCCGGCTAGTACATAAATTTTTTAAATGAATTTCAACTAAGGTGGAGATCGTGAAAATTAGAATACTCTAGGTTTCTGTTTTTTAAAGTACTTTTATGGATGACCACAAGAGGTCTCTATTTTTTAAGAATAATCCCCTGCTATTTTTTTCTCTTGACAAAATTAGAAAACAGAAATGGTGATATTCTCAAGAGAATATATTTAACTCAAACCCAAATTTTGCAAAATTAAAAAAAAATCCTTTATACACATAGAAAAATAGAATCATCTCCACTTTCTGCTGACAATAACAACATTAATACTAACGGCTCATACCTATAATCCCAGCACTTTGGCAGGCCAAGGATTGATTAAGACCGGGAGTTTCACTCTGGGAGACCAAGACTAGAGGATTGCTCAAGCTCAGTAGTTCGAAACCAGCAAGAGTGAGACCCCATTTCTACTAAAAATAGAAAAATCAGCCAAGCGTTGTGGTGGGTGTTTGTAGTCCCAGCTACCTGGGAAGTTGAGGCATGAAGACTGCTTCAGCACAAGAGTTTGAGGTTACTATAAGCTATGATGATGCCATGGCACTCTACCGAGGGTGACAGTAAGACTCTGTCTAAAAAAAAAGACCAGGAGTTTGAGACTAACCTGAGCATCACAGTGAGACCCCTTCTCCAAATAAAAACAGCTGGGCATAGTGGTACATGACTGTGGTCCCAGCTTCTTGGGAGCCTGAGACAGGAGGATGACTTGAACACTGGCGTTGTAAGCTACAGTGAGCTATGATCATGCCTTTGTAGTCCAGCCTAGGTGACAGAATGAAATCCTATCTCTTAAAAGAAAAAGAAAAAAAATACCAACAAAGCACCCAGAAATTATTTTGCCTGCTCAGCCTAGACTCATGCCATTATTCTAATCCATACGAATTACACAGGATTTGTAATTGGAATATATACACAAGAATAAGAGGAGGAGGACGCTCACCCATATACACACATGCATGAGAAAGCAAGCATACTGTGTGTGGCCAGGACTACTATGAATAAAGTCTGCTGTGCATAAGGTTCAGTGACCAAGGCTTAGGCTATGATAAAGGCATACTGTGTCAAAGGGGCTCCATGATCAATATGTCGGGATGTGCTCCCTCCAAAAATGGAAGGAGTCCTTATTTACAAGTGTTTCTTGAGATTTTTACCATGAATGTGAACAATTCCTGTTATCTTATGTTCTCAAGTATCCATGAAACTCTACAAGTACAGTATCATTTAATTGACTAAGGTAACAGATGGTTCATTAAGAAATCGATTTAATAAAAAGAATTATGATGCCTAATTTACTAGACTTTCAATCAATTTGACTCCTGTATTGTATTTGATTTATTCCAGTGGTTCTCAAAATACAATGCCTTGGCAAGCAGTTCAACATCAACTGGGAACTTAGAAATGCAGGTTCTACTGATCAGAAACTCTGGGGGTAGGCTCAGCCATCTGTGTTTTGTCTTGTCCGATGCAAGTAAAGTTCTTAAGTTCTTAGAGTTCTTAAGAACTACCAATTTAGAGTGCAACTGATGGACCACCCCAATTCTCAGTCTCTAGTTTCCCCCATCTGCAAAAATTTTAGAGAAGAATAGTGTGGGAAAATCAAAAGGCTGATTCCCTAGAAGAAAAGGGTAAATAATTTGAAACAATCTCTACAAAATGGACCAAACCCCATGGTACCAAGCCACCAGATACAGTTCCCAGGTTCAAGGTGCTAAGACTCTGCCATTCTCCCCTGTGGGATTCTAAGCAAAAGTCCTAACAACAAATGTTTCCTCTGGTCTTTCAATGCATCCGGAATGAATAATGATATTTAATACCAAGTATGACTTATTGCTTTAGCTGAGAGGTTTCTGCAGACTTATAATAATTTGATTAATATTCTAGTTTACCAAAGAAAGCCTAATAATGTTAAAAACACACTAA
Source organism: Perodicticus potto (assembly GCA_963574655.1). Taxonomy (NCBI): domain Eukaryota; kingdom Metazoa; phylum Chordata; class Mammalia; order Primates; family Lorisidae; genus Perodicticus; species Perodicticus potto. The sequence continues at coordinate 19,792 of CAUYRH010152297.1, forward strand.
ATTCTTTATTTTTTAGTAGAGAATCACTTTGAGCTCTACTTCTGAAGCTTAAAAAAAACAATTTGACCTATCTATCCATCCTCTTTCATCCATCTCTACTGTGATGATGTTCTTGTCCAGAATAAATATATGAATATGGACCAATATGCAATTCAAAGAAAAATACATTTGCACTACTTGTTTGCTAATATTTTTGGAGGGTTACTATGTGCCAGAAATTGTTTTGAGGGCTTTCTGTGTGTATTGCATTTAACACTTGCAAAACCCTTTAAAGATTGAAGAAATATCATCCCTATTTCAATGAAAAGATATTAAGGCATAGAGAAGTCCAATAAATTTCCAAAACTCACACTATAAGTCCCCTATCTATCTATCTGGGACTTAAACTCAGAAGTCTGGTCTAGACTTGTAGTTCTTACCACTACAAGTTCCGGCCTTACACATGAGGCACCCACATAGTCATCAGCTTCATTTCAGTAGTCTTATATATCAATATCACCTATTCCTTGAGCTGCTAATTGTTTTACTTTAGGAAGTTTTTGCCCAAGAATCTATGTTCAGAGTTCATAAAAAAGACTGGGAGCAACAGGGTAGAGGCAATATCCTCCTAATTATGAACCAACACTTACTCCAAATGTTTCAAAGCGCCTTTACAAACAGTACTCAGTTGATTTTCCCACAATCCCCGTGTAGAGTTGGCACTCAAACACAAGGCTTCTGCTCCAAATTACATGTACATCCTGCGGCATCCCACAGCATCTACCTGTATATGGGACCACATTCTGCAGCCCTCTCTTTATCTACTGGCATCACACGCTGATTTTGCTTGAGTTTCTTGGCTTAACGATGGAGGATCTGGACAGGTGCTGTGGGATCTTAACATTGTCTGAATACAATGGCAGAAGGGAAACTTCACAGTGAAATTTCTCCACTTTACCTCAGTATTATCCTCCACTCCCGGACAGGGACTTGCAGTTAAGAGCTCAGAGATGGATTCAAATCCTGACCCCACTGCTCACCAGCTATGTGATCTTTCCAGCACAGCCCTCAACTATAGTCCAGGGAAAGCAATTATTGTTGGGATATTCTCATGACTAATTGTGATTCTTAAAATGTCAAGCATCTGAGACATTTTTAGCATATCAGAAAAATTATAATAGATAATAATGATAGAAGTGTAAAAATACCATATATTTATGCTTTGGGTAAATGTTAACCATTAATAAAATACGTTCACTTGTCAGAGATGCTATCCTGCTAGAATGTCTGCACTTTGAAATTTCATTTGTGGCAATTCTAATGATTTAAAGTGAATTTTAGCCACTTACACTTCAAAAATACATGAAAAATAATCACGAGACAGTGAAAGTTGAATTGTATAATGAAAGAAATAACAAATAATAAAAGCCTTCGCTAACACACACACTTTCACATGATTTCATTTCTTTACTGATTACTGTGCCTATTGGAATAGATTATTAAAGGGACACCTCAATGATTGTTAATCTTCTGCAAGTATCACTTATACTCTGAAAGGGAGAGAAGTCTAGGAGGAAAAGTATCACTTCCCAATATGTTCATATTTGAATAAAACTATCACTAGCATGTCTCTCATTAATGTAACAATAGTCAAAAGGTCTATTTATAAATGTTCGCAACTATAAAAGCCTCTAGGATTTGTCAGACAAATCTCAGAAAAGCATTTCCATAGAAGGTCCTTAATGCTTAGGTTTGGATTTGCAGCATTTAATTAGTTATACTAATATTTCCTAGAGGTAAGCACTTTCTTACTGATTTAAAACGTGCCTGTGCACATTTTAACTATCCTCTCACCATAGATACAGAATGCCATCCTCTCAGTGGAAGGCGTCTTTTTCTTGCCATTTTCCAATAAATCATTCAGGTCGTCTTCCCAGACACCTTATTTTATCATTCTCTTTTCATGTTTAAAGGAATCTTCCCAGGGATTTAAGGTCATTTGGAGCATATCATTGAAATTCAAATTAGAATGTTTAATAATACATGTAAATTTATTTTTCGAATGTCCTTGCTTTGTGTTCTTTTAGTTACTAAATGTTAAATAATAGGCAGAAAAGTTAAACTTACGCCTGCATTCTTTCTGGGCACAAGAGACAAAATGGCATTAAATACTCAGAGACATAAGCTTTAAAGGAAGAAAATGCTAATGTTGCAAGTGTTTCTCTAAGTGAGATTTTACTTTGTGAACATATAAACAGGGTAACTTAAGGGTGAACATATAAACAGGGTAACCCCATTGCTAACCTAGCCAGGCCTTGCTGTGGGCGCCCCTAGTCCCAGCTACTCAGGAGGCTGAGGCAAGAGGATCGCTTATGGCCAGGAGTTTGAGGTTGCTGTGAGCTATGACGCCATAGCACTCTACCTAGCTCGACAGAGTGACACTCTGTCTGACAAAAAAGGAAAACAGAGAGAACAAACATGAGAGCTAACACCATAAAAACATACTTCATTTATTGCACCAGGCATAAGAAGACCCTAAAGAAGCATAAGATAACAGTGACAATAGAATACAGTGCTGAATTTTAGACACCAAACTCTAAAGCAACATTGGCTCTAATTTTTTACAGGCCGTATTTTTCAATAAAAGCAATATTGTGATCCTTAGAGAAAAGATGACTTTAAACCCTCTGTGTACCTGAGACAAAGAAAGCAGAGAGTGCCGTCTGTGCCTATTAAAGCTGTATGAGAGAAATGGAAGACCTGGGGTCAGAGTGAACCTGCCTCCAGGGACTCCCGGCAGGGACACGTGGGAGAACTCGGTGACCCACAGAGATCACAGAGAGAAAAGCCCTGGCTTTATAAGAAACGGTCTCGTTTTACGGCAGGAAACTTTAACGGAAAAGGGAAAACTCGTCAAATTCAGGTGAGGCTTTGGTTTCCAAAGCACATAGGAAGAATCAGCTACATGTTAACTTAAAAACCATTTACCCAACAGGCTCCAGCTGGGCTATTAGTTGAAAATGGAATAATCCAGTCCTACTAGGTCCAGGTGGCAAAAGGAGGTACAAATGGGAAAACCACAGCCACCCAGGGCCACGGCCATACAGTTCATGAATTGGAAGGTACATGAAAATAGGCGAAAAGGAAGCTCCTGGAGATGCGGGAATGGCCTGAGCCCAGGAGCTTGCTCCAGAAAAAAAGAGACTTGAGTTTTGAGGGGACAGAGATGTCCCTTCCTCTTACACCTCCAGAGCAAAGGAGTGGATTCCACTTAACAAAGTGGCCTGAATCCACTGTGAGCATATAAACAGGATAACTTAAGGCTGTGGGCCCACTTTAAATGACTGAAGACTAGTGAGCGCCCTCCTTTTCACCTTCTTCATTACTGTGCCTTGATGGCTGCGGCAGCTGCAGATAACAGCAAGTTCTCGGCTCAGCTCTCCAGAGCCCTGAGCCAGCTGCCCTCAAAGCTGATTTGGAATGCCTTCCCCTGTGGCCAGAAGGGTGCCGGGCCCCCTCTAGCTCTGGGGTAGATCTATGCCCTGGGCCTTCTCTGCTGAATCACAAACTCCGAAATCGAGCCTCTAACTCAGCACCAACTTGTATGCACATTCCCTCCAAACCCCTGAGCCACCTCTGGTAACCAGCAGGCCTGCCGGGGGCCGTAAACGTGATCCTGTCTGTCGTCTCAGCCTCAGCAGAAGAGCGACATGACCATATTTATTGCTGTTGCTATTCTGGGGGGTGGATGACGTTTTTCTCCCCTTGTGGCTGAGCACTGCCCGTTCATCTTTCACCACTCCCTCCAAGTCTACCAGGCTAAGACCGGTGTGATACAAATAGATTCCATCGGGGGAAAGTTAAAATGAGACGTTCTTAGGCATTTCCAAATCTATCTGCTGTATGTCATCAAAAGCTTTAAATTCTCTCATCCTGTATTTTATGCATCCTGTCAGCATCCCACCATTCCCATAAATGGCCATTGGTGATAACTCTGCTAAGGAAAGCAAACATGGCTAACGGGGGCGGTGGGGGGGGGGACAACTTGACAGATAAGCACAGCTTAGAAAGTTGACAAATGTTGACTTGATCACTGCTGACTACGGTGAGTCAATCGAAGATTTTCCACTTGCCTGTGTGTGAGCTCAGTCCCCCCACTGTTCCTTACTGAGACACTCCTCTTTTGTGATGTAAAAGGGACTCAATGACAAGCCACAGAAACACCAGTTAAGGATAGGTACAGGGCACAGGTGAAGGCTCCTAAGAAATAACTATATACAGGTTTTCTAAATGAAGGACTTAGGCACATAAATAACTAATTACAACATGCCTTACATGGAGCACCAGTGGAGATGATTCTGACTTAACCATTAATCCCTACTCATTACCAACTAGTAAAATCTATCACAGCTCACGGTCCCCCATGTGTGTGCTCACCTGGCTAGTCACGTGCGTTTGGCATGTTAGCATTGCTAAAATGACTCCAGATTTCTTGTGTCTTTCCACAAATCCAATCTGAAATGTACACAGAAGCGGAGCAGAACAGGGGAGGCAGTAGGTCGTAGGAGCGACGTGGTCTCGGAGTGAGGATCCTTGCTCCACCACAGTCCAGCTGTGGAACCAACTCCATTTCTTCTGTAAAATTAAAGTGATAGGAGGAATCACCTTACAGGCATGTTGTGAGAATTCAATGGGAAAACAGAAACGTTTAACAGCTGAGAGCAGGAGCCCTGTTTTCATTTCAGAGCAGGGAAGTTGAGCCTCACTCCAGCTAGTCTTCTTTGGATCAGTTGTAGTTCATCTTCAACCTGTCTGTTCACTCTTAAAATGATGATACACAGGACTCGTGTTCCAGATTCCCGTGTTTCTGGCTGCCTGCTGGGGAAATACCTTTCCAATATTCAGGATATTATTCAAGATGAACTGTTTGCTGGCAGTCTAATTTTCATCTGAGAAGTTCATAAACTACAGAATTATTTAAATAACAGCACTTAGAACAGGACCTGGTTCTTAGTGTTAAGAAAGTGATATATGAACTATATATAAACGTATATCACATATATGGCTTTTATGCACTGATGTTTTTTTGTCTCTCCTCCCTCTTTTCAGTCATGTATTTCTGCACCATCACATCTTGGATGTGTAAAAATAAAATTGTCTTATTTCTCTAGAACCAAAATTAATTGCTCTAGAGACTTAGTCCTACTGAGGGTAAAAAAAAACTCTTGATTTTGTCCCTTTCAAGGGAACTCGGCCACATCTGGTAGAGTACAAATCTCTCCAGGGGGATCCTCAGTTGCCCTCCCTCCCTCTGGTGGTGAGAGGGAACGTGGGCAGTGGATCTAATTTTCTGGTGGCTTAATATTCTCCTGGCCTCAAGGGAGGGGCATCTGGTTTGAGAACCATCTTTTAGATATCGCTGGCCTCCCTTGAAGTGTCTTTCCCAGCTGTATCTTTAGGACTTGACCTCTGGCCTTGCTGCAACTGCTGAAAGATTCACATCCAGGGTCACCTGTGGTCAGCCCTCCCGGCACAGTCAGGCATGGTCAGCATGTGGCTGGCCACTCTTCCTCATTAAAAAGCTGACTCAATCTTGGCTCTAACTAGTCCTCTGAATACAGCCACACCTTCCATCCCATCTTGTGGCACACACAGTAACCCACCAGCTGCAATTCTTACACAGGTTTGGTCAGGAAAACTCATCTCTAGTTTCCTTCAAACTTCACCCCCACACCCCAGAAGACCTGGAGAGCCTCAATGCACTTATGGCTTCCCAGGAAGCAGACTTGGATTTGCTTACAGAAGATTTATTGGCAAGTATTCTCCATGTAACACCAATAAAGAAACGAAGAAAGCTGGGCTGAGCAGAGAGAAGTTAGAACTGCCATGCAGGTGCAAAGAAGCTGATTGTACCAGGAACTCAAGCTGCGACTGACTTTCTGAGTGGTTCCAATTGAAGCAAGGGGGGGCCAAACCTTTTCCTCACCGTCTACTAGTCACTGGATGTGGGTTATCCCATGAGTTCATGTGACCCTAGCTAGGAGGCCCTCTTTGGCTAAGGGTAGTTCTGGGAGAAGGACTCAGCCACAAGGCTTTGGCTGCCAACACTCACAGCAGCTGAGAATGGGCGCAGGATATAGAGGCAAGCTCTCGGCAGCTCTGCAGGCTATCTCAGCCTCTGCTTAACTACCCCAAGCTATCCTCTATGTCCTACAGAGAAAGCTGCTGCTGCTGTTTTCCCCAGACATCCTGGAGAAAAGCATCAGATAAGACACTGTTGCCCTCAAATCCTCAACATATCCGAAACTTCTATCTCCACCAGCCTCTCCCAAACTGCTGTGACACCACATCCTACGTCCTTCTCACCTATGTTTCATAGTCAACATCCTACAAGTCAACTCTCCAATTGATGACTGTTAGGAACCCCAGAAAGCATTTTTTTCCCCTCTCAGCAAAACCTGAAACTTACAAATATCAGCCTTGTATCTTCCATATCATTTTTGCTAAAGCTGAAATTTGCTTTCAAGTTGAACTTTCAAGTTTACCCCTCGGTAACATGCCTTCCTCTCCCTCTGAAGTAATGAACATTGTCAATGGACGGAAAGACTTGTGACAACTCGAACAGTGAAAATTAGCTTTAGTTGACATTTTAAAATATATTGACCTGATCAACTTACAAATGTAGACTACTCCATTTTTCTGCTTCGTCACAAAAAGTGTGTTTCTTTTATTGACTCCTCTTTGCACTTGGCAAATGATACAAACAGTTGAGAGCTCTCAATTTCATAAAGCCCCTACTCAGCTCTTCGGGCTCTTCTTTATGTGCCTAAGAGCACAGCTCAGGTTTCCCAGGGCTCTTACTATTTTCTTCCCACGCCCTAATGGATCGATTTGTGCACCTGACTTTGGAAGCTGGTTCTCTAAGCCTTTTATCAGCCACACGGTCAAAGGCAAAGACCTCTCTGTCGCCTCTTTCTAATCCTGTCTGTCCTGGGTATCACAAGCAGGGAACCCTAGGCATGTGCGACCTCACCTAAATTGGTCTCTCCTTACACTTAGATCTTAATGATCACTCCCCTTGACCATACCAAACCTTGGGTTCTAATGATCCCATTTTAGAATGTTAGAAGGAACAATTTATCCTGTCCCCGTGGATCTATGTAGGATGAAATAGTTTCCCTTTTTTCCTCTAGGAATAATCCGCTCTTTATTTAGTGCTGTTTTCAAACAGAAGGGCACACACCCATGGAAGTTCACCCATGTATTCAAAGGATCTGGTAATTCTCCCTAGATTTTTCATCTCCACCGACTATTACTTGGTTAGAGCTTGATTTTGTGTTTATGTTTGGGCTGATTTTCACAGTGAGTCCTTCTACTTTAATTACTTCTAACAAGAAGAGAGGTAGGCCAAGGCACTCTGGGAGGCAGAGGTGGGCAGATTGCCTGAGCTCGGGAATTTGAGACCAGCCTGAGCAAGAGCGAGGCTGTCTCTATTAAAAATAGAAAACCTAGCAACTGTAAGTTGGAGGGAGGCTGACACAAGAGGATTACTTGAACCCATGAGTTTGAGGTTGCTGTGAGCTATGGTGATGCCATGGCACTCTACCCAGGGCAACAGAGTGAGACTCTGTCTCAATTAAAAAAAAGAAAAGAAAGAAAAGAAAAAGAAGAAAGGCAGACCTAACATGTAACTAATGCATCCCCACCAAGCAACAGCCCAATAGTATGCCAGCACTCTGTACCAAGACAGGCTTCATGTTGGGTCGCCTCACAGAGGCCTCAGTGGCATCTAGGAGGAACATGTGCTGAGCTCAGGAAAAGCTGTGCCTTGGTAGGAAGAACCATAACATTGAAAAATGCAAAACATCATCCATCACATTAAAATGTTTGTTAATTTCAATACTTTGTTTTTCAACTTACGTTATAAAGAAATAAGCCTACAGAGATATGCCTTATTTTATGTTTTACCTCAAAGTATATATATATATATATATATCATGATTGTGAATTTAAACGAAAATAATAAAATTATTTAACCCGTCAAAGGAGAGAGGTCTGGGTACAGGTCTGCTGTTTTCCTCTGTATTTCTCAAGTTTGAAAAACACTTTTCTGGGCAGCGTCCATAGCTCAGTGGGTAGGGCGCTGGCCACATACACTAGGCTGTCGGGTTCGAACCCTGCATGGGCCTGCTAGACAATAATGACAACTGCAACAAAAATTAGGGGCGTTGTGGTGGGTGCTTGTAGTCCCAGCTGCTCGGGAGGCTGAGGCAAGAGAATCACTTAAGCCTAAGAGTCAGAGGTTGCTGTGAGTTGTGAGGCCAGGGCACTCTACCAAGGGCGACATAGTGAGACTCTGTCTCAAAAAAAAAAAAAAAGAAAAGAAAAGAAAAGAAAAAAGAAAAACACTTTTCTATAGCACAGTGGTCACATCTTACTTCAGGGTAGCATCAGAACCAACAGGGAGGGGCTAGCATTTAACACTCTTTTTCCACTTTCTAATGCTAGCCTTCTTCCTCTTTTGCTTTCTCTGCCCCACCCTCACTGCGCTCTTAGGATAAGATCACAAAGGGACCCTGGGTCCACCCCCCCACCATCATCTCTTACCAAGATCCTCTCCCTTGCTCAAGAGCCTGAGTACAACGTCCTTTCTTCTGTCCTTTCTTCCTTTATACCCTGGAATTATTTCCTCTTCTCCAACTTATCCACTCACTTGCCTGGCTATCTCCTACTTATCCTTAGAGCTTGGCTTAAATATCACATCCTTAGGAAAGCATCTCGGCAATATCTATTGGAAGGATGGATGATGGGTGACGGACGGTGGGTGGGTGGATGGACAGGCCTCTCCTGATCTTGTAATCTAACCTAGAGTGTCCCTTGCTATTCTTTTTTACAGCATTACTTTTTCCTCCATAGCACAATAATTTGCAATGATATATTGATTTTGTATCTATATAGTCTATCCTCAGTGGACCGTAAGCTCTGTGAGGGGAGAGAGTTAATGACCTTATACCCATGACAGGGCATCCCATTTAGAGGACACTTGCTACACATACATGCTGAGTAGATGAACAAACAAAAACATGCATGTTACATTCACAGCACTGAAAAAACCGTGAGGGGAAAAGACTTTTTGTAAAACTTTTAATTGATGGATTACATTAATTAGGAACAATCTACAAGAACAATAAATTTTGAGGGAAAGTAACATGTGGCCTTCGAGATGAAGGAGAATCACAGACTGGAACAACACTTGCAAACGGTCTCCTTAGACACTAATCAGACACAGCGTACATCAGAGTCAGCAGGAAAATGACTTCAAAGGCTACAGATTTTTTAGCAAAATTCAATTACTGCTTGACAGAATAGCTCTTAAGATATATATGATTCAAGAGTCACTGAACTATTTGCTTATAATAGTAGAAAGAAAGATATATTTTTTCACCTAACAGATAATTTTAAAGTACATCTTGAAAAATATCTGGTAGGCATAGTCCCAGGAGCACTTGGACACACTGTCTTCCTGTATGTTTAACCCTAAGCCCCTCCTGTCTCAACACCACTCTAAACCCATGCAGTGATAGGAAAACCAGCTAATATAGAGGCAGAGGCCAAGGTGCCCAGCTGCCACAATGCCCAGCTAGCCCAAGGCCATGTGAAACTCACCAGCTGGATTAAAGGCACAATTTTAAGGTGGATGGAAGTACTTTGCTGTACGGTCAGGTAAGGGGAGAACTCTTCTGGGCTCAGCCCAGGCCCTGTGCCCTGCTGCTTCTCCAAGGCGTGTGAATGACAAGGGGAAGGATATAGTTTACAATTATCAAAGCGCTCATAGAAAGAATTCATGCAAAAAAAAGATGATGTACTATCATTAGTATCAGGTAACTTTGGAGTTATTTGATCATTTTAGACATAGAGTCCAAGGTGGTTCATCCTATAACAATGTTTCCCTAAAGAACAGAGTATTTCTTAAAAATACAGATTCTTGAGCCCCAGCACAAACTCACAGAATGATAATTAATCAAGGAGGAGATCTGGCCATGTGTCTATGGAGGGTCCTTGACTTACACTGGCTGTACTTACGACTTTCCCACCTTACGATGGTACAAAAGCAATAGATGTTCAGTAAGAACTGGACTTCGAATACCCATACAACCATTCTGTTTTTCACTGTTAGTACAGTATTCAATAAATTAGATGTTTGACACTTATTTTATAAAATGGGCTTTGCACTGGATAATTTTGCCCAACTGTAGGTTGCCTAGGAGAAGTTACGATGTTCTGGTAGGTTAGGTATATTAAATGTGTTCCTAATTTCTGGTATTTTCATAACTTATGGTGGGTTTATCAGGCTGTTATCATCATAAGTCAAGGGGCATCTGTACGTCTGTACTTAACAAGTGCCCCTAGTGACTATCAGTAGGGGAACTCTGGAAATTGCCCTCCAATAATGATTCTTTATCAGAGAAATACATTAGAATCACTGGGGGAACTCTCAGAATGTGTGATGGGGCACTTTCAGAGATTTTGTTAAGGATGAAGCCTGCACAAGAATCTTTTGAAAATACTTACCAACGGATTCCTAGCTCAACCCTAAAGAAATATTTCATATGGATCTGAGGTGTGGGAATGAGATATGATTTAGTCTAGGCCATTACATCAAAGGAAATGGTAGTACATACGTCTTTTTAGAAATAGCAAAACTTTCAAACCAACAACTACGACAGAACTGACACATCAGTATACAGCTGGTTTCTAAATGTCCTCTTCTGTCACAGTCAGGCAGTCTATGAATTATTCAATCGGTGAGTCAGAAATCATCATACCGTCTGGATTACCCAGGCAGTCTTTTTCCATTTGAGACGGTAAGTTTCAGAGGGTCCCAAAATTCATCTGTTATACTTACTGCTCTACACGTGTGATTATATCATCTGGCCACCAGCAGCTCTATTCACTCACGTATATATGAGTGATTTTTAAAGTAACTATTAATAAAACACTAAGATGCTGAAGACTGACATTCAATTAATTACTAAGGACTGTAATTTCAAGATTCAAAATACAAGCAAATCGAATTGATCTTTAGTGAAACTTTCCACTCTTACCTCCTTTTTCTATCTCTACACGTTTTAAATACGGAAAACATAATACACTAAATATATCATTCTATATCATTTTTTTCCTGCTTAATAGATCTTGGGGATTTTTAGTACCAGAAAGGACCTCATTCTTTCTTAATTAAGAACCATGAAATTTGAATTTCAATTTAGTTTTATTAAGTTTGGGATTAGACTTTTCATCTCTTTGACCAGGAATAACCCATAAATACAAAAGTGTATGTATATATGTGCGTGTATGTGTGTGTGTGTTTGTAAAAAATCAATGGATGTATTGATTCAGGGCCTCCAAGAAGCAGGCCAGGACAGAATTTGGTAAGAGATTTCCTATGCAGGATAAAAGCCACAGGAAGTAGTAGTAGATGGGAAAAGACTTTAGTCATGATGTAGGTCTGAAACTGGTGAAAGGAAAGAAAGAAGGAAGAATTGTGAACAGAAGACTTAAGCTGCAGTGTGGCCCTAAGAAAGTTTCAGCTAGGTCCATGGGGAGAACAGGAAACGCCACCCATCAGAGGACTGTGTTGTAATGGAATGGCCCAGCTCTCAGAATCCCACTGTGCTCGACTATCGTGATAGCCACACTAAAACAGCTTAGTGTGGCTTCGGCATGGACACTATTGGGACCCAAAGATACTACAAATAGCTGTTGGAGGCCGTCCACCAACCTCCTCCCTCAAAGCAAGTTCCCTCAAAGGAACATCTGAGTGGTGCACCTCTGTGACCACCACAATCTCCCCCTTGTGTTGCAAAGACAGTCTTCACGCATGATCGGTAGCAGCTCCTGGGGGCCTCTCTTCCTGAAGGGAAGCTTTGGGAAGGGAAGTTAATGGGACAAATAGAAGTCCCCTATCTCTGCAGTTGGTCTTGGGGCTGAAAACGGTTTTCATCCTCTCCCTTTCACGCCTTCCTAATTTCCCTCACCATCAGCCATCACACCCCTAGGTTCTCATGGCTTACCTCTTACTCAGGGTGGGGAACCTGTATTTACAGCCCGAACCCTTTATTAAAAGGATTTGTTCTGTAAAATTTGAATTTGGTCAAAAGGCCACATTTAAGGATCTAGAAGGCCATATGTGGCCTTAAGGCCTCAGGTTATCAACACCGGAGGTTGTACCCTTCTCAGACTAAGGCTGCTGTACACGTGTGTCCACAGTTACCGGGGGTAACCCAAATGGATTACCTGGATTCTGTTCATGTCTCTTTCTGTCCCTGCTGTATAAAAACCTCCTCTGTTCATCAGGGTCAATCACCCCTGTGCTATGGCAATTCCTCTTCTCACCGGCTCATTCCTAGGCACAATCCCTAGTGCTGCCCAGCAGTTGCCAGTCTGCAGTTGAACAGAACTCCTGCTTTGTCCTCGGCAAGAATACTTCCCTTCTGGGAAACCTACAGAGCACGGAGAAGTGGAGAGAGGAAGGACAAAGACCCAGAGCAGGCCATTGGATATGACAGTAGGTGGGGCACACCTGCTTCCACCTCTCAGTTCCCAGGCCTATGACTTCTTCCTCTTAGGGATAGTGTCATAGGGAAGTCTGTTTTAGTGCATAAAATACATCCCAAAGAACACCACTCCATTATTACCAGAAAACTGAAACTTCAGCTTTGCCTTTGGGAGACCATTCCATCATCTGATGAGACTGGCTCCTCCTGGGTAACACAGGAAGGCAGCAAAACAGTATGTAGTAAGATCAGTGAACCCTGCCATCAGGGAAAACCCCTCATTATGACATGGGTCCCCTGCTGAGACATTTGTTGTAGGAATTCCCTGTTGATCAGGCACTCCAGAAGCCCCTAGATAGTGGTGGTATAGGCCAATACTCCATGGGCGAGAAAAACAAATCAGAGTAATTGTCTATCCTTAGCAAGGATGAACCACTGGTTTTTCTAGGCCAGAAGTTCTCAACCTATGGGTCGCGACAGGAACTGTATTAAAGGGCCATGGCATTAAGAAGGTTGGGAACCACTGGTCTAGGCTACAAAGAGCCTGATAGTCAACTTGTTACCAAGCTGATGATTGGTATTCTCAAGGAATAGTCTCTATGGCTGGCAGACTGGACAGAGACAGCAGTAAACTGACCTTGATAATGAGAGCCTTGCTGGCCACACAGCCAACCTCTATCTCTGCCCCAGAGACTGCTAAGTTCATGTGTACCTTGTTTTAGCCTTAGGAAGGCTGTGAGTAGGTCAACTGACATCAACTGGATGAATCCTCTTCAGTGTTTGTTTCTTGCAGGGCATTAACATGCAATACAAAACTCTTCATACTCTATGTCCACCTATATGTTCATCCACATGTTTCTACCCTAGATTTCCATGTCTCCAGTCCTTTTCCTTCCAGGCCTCTGACCCCTTTGAGCCATGTTACTTTTCACACAAAATACATGACCAGGTCACCACTCCTAGCCCATTGGATAGCTTCTTCCTGTCTATAGACTTCCATAACCACTCCTGACTGTGGCTGTAATGCAGCTTCCAAATATTTTCTTTCTTTTCTTTCTTTGAGACAGAGCCTCACTATGTTGCCCTTGGTAGAGTGCTACGGTAGAGTGCTATGGCATCACAGCTCACAGCAACCTGAAAACTTTTGGGCTTAAGTGATTCTCTTGCCTCAGTCTTCCAAGTAGCTGGGACTACAGGTGCTAGCCACAACATCTAGCTATTTTCTTGTTGCAGTTGTCATTATTGTTTGGCTGGCCTGGGTCAGGCTCAAACCCACCAACCTCAGTGCATGGTGCTGTAATCACTATACTATAAGCACCGAGCCATCTTCCAAATATTTTCGAATCTATCCACACACTGAGCTCATCCATCCATAAACCAAATGCAAGCTTTTCCTCCTCCTTCAGTGGGCTGCGTGGAGCCCCAACCTGCCCCTTGAAACAGCTAGGGAGGCGGCAGTAGTGTAACCCTGGTGAAGAACATAGGGGTTGGGGCAACTTGTCCTTGCAGCCTTTCATGCCCTCTAGTCTCCCTGCTCAGCTCGATCCTGGATACACACCACATCTGCCCACAATAGGCAGCTGCTGGGTCTGTCCAATTGTGCCTTGGCAGGTTCAACATTCCCAGCTCACAATAGGAAATTCTGCATGAACACAGCCCCTTCTACCATAGCCAAGTAACTTACTAAGAAGTGTTTGTCAAAAGATAAGAGGCTTCTCTGTTGTAGATGCTACATCCTTCCTTACTTTAGATACCTATAGACCTGCCTGGAGATTTCTCCATGGGACTCACCATAATCTCCACATATCTTCTCACCATTGACACCTCCAACACTAGGCTCTGCCTGATCATAAGGCCTACAAGGAAGACCTACAGGTTGCAGACATTGCAACCTGGACTCTGGCAAAACTATCTCCTGCTCCAAGCCCTCTCAAAGCCTTTCCTGGGATCCAACACAGGGCTTTGCGGTGTGCATGCTGAGGTGACATGCAGATTGGGAGTACAACACCTGGCAAGGAGTAAACATACACATCTCCCACACCATTCAGTTTGAGGAAAGCCTTTTCTATTATTGGCTATTATTTCAAATCCCATTCCAGAGCTCTTGGAACCATTTTTTCTCAGTTATAATTTATATTCTGTCACTGTCTAATAATTGATTTCCTTTTTTCTTTCCTTTAGCTATGACTTAGCAGCTACTCACTCCTCAGTTGTGCTTTCAACAATATTGTGTGCCTCCCTTCTTTAACTGTTCTATGAAAAGGTTATTCCATCAATTTTTGCAACTTTTAACACATCTATATACCAACACTCCCCACAATGGTTTTATATTCGCTTGCCAGATCTAGTTTGTGCAATTTCAAGGTTTTCAGCCATAGCTTCAGAACAAAGCATAGTGATTTTATGTGTAGCATGAGAGAGATGAACTTATCACCATGTCTTCTCAGATTTCAGAGACCTCTTTTCCAGGAGGTCTCCCGTGTTCTCACAATCACAAACATGAACTCTACTCATTCCTCCCCTCTGGAGCATGCCTCTCCATTCTGGAAGGATGCACCTTCACTATATCCACAAAGCAAAACAATATTCCTTTGATGCCCCCAAATAGTCTCAACCTTAGCAGTTGACAAAATCACTCTGCCCTCGGAACTCTTATGACAATTGCCACTTACTAGCTACTTGTAATTGTCAACCTTATACTTTTATTATTTTTCATTTTTATCTCCTGCCTCTTTACAGATGATTTATATCCTTAACAGCAAACTCTGAACATTACTTCCTTATCTTTCCAAACTTAAAACAGTAATTCTTTAAACATATACATACATATATACATAATAAATATATACACATATACATACGTACACATCTTATGGTTTGCTTCAGGAACTATATCTTCAATCCACTTTGTCTTCAAGCTTACTACTTTTTTAAGTCTCCCTTTAACATGTTACTTTTCATTGTTAGAACGTTTCTGAAACTCTGTGTAAAGTTTCACGGTAAGCCTCATCCTCGGACACGGTGCAGCCCACCTCTACATGGAGCTCTCCCCATTAGAAAGAGCAGGCAAAGGGCTACCAGCGACAAGTCATGTAAAGAAACCAAAGCACTGCCCTTGAGATTTTTTAAGGCTCAGCTGGCAATTTTATATCACAATTTGGCTATTTCTAAATGAGATTCTTACCCTGTAGGGCAAGATTGCCTAGTTGTCTAAGATAACCTGGAGGGACCACTTGAGGCTTGCGACCACCATCTGTAGTGGCAACTAGCTCTTCTGGAGATAATCCCATCTCCAGATGGGATTATCTCCAGAAGAGCTTCTTGAAAGTTTGGGATGAGAAATGGTAGATTAGAAGAGTAGACGTCCCAGATCACTATGGAAAGAAAATTGAGGGTCAGGGATGGTGTGCTGGAAATGACTTACTAGGGCCTCCAGGCAGGGTAGGGAAGAGTCAGGAAGATAAGGAGGGCATCCAAAAAGAGACTTTAATGAGCTGATGGCATATTCAGTGAGGGTGGCAATGATGAGAGAATGCTGTTAAGGAGCGGGATTGTGAAGTTCCAGTTTTCAGAGTTGGCTTTCCCAGACCTTACCTTCTGGGTCAAAGTAAGGTCAGCAAGCAAGATCCTAGGTTGTGCATAACACCTGAGTGAACCAAGCAAATCTCAAAAGAAGAGACTGAACAATGGCCGCCAGAGACAGGAGAGAAAGGAGGATTATTTACTTCTCAATTTACTTATTTTCAGTTCTTGACCTCTACTACCCAACTGCCGAATGAATATCTCTGGGATATATTTCTGGATCATCCTTTCCTAAATGAACATATCTTTCCCACTCCCTAAAATTTATATTTACTCATCTCCCTCTACTTTAATAAAGATTCTAGACAGAAGCATTACCATTCACCCAAGCAAGTATTTAAAATACAAAAAAAAAAAAGGAAAAAAGAAAAGAAATAAAAGTCATCTTCATCATTCTTTTTCTTTTTGCTCTCTACCAAAATTGCTTCCTCCCTAAATATGAAAGCTCCCAATATGCTCTCATCCTCCTTCCAATAACAGATAAGGCTGAAGAACAACCTCTAGAGCAGTGGTTCTCAACTTTCCTAATGCCGCAACCCTTTAATACAGTTCCTGTGGGTCGTGACCCACAGGTTGAGAACCACTGCTCTAGAGAGACACAGACCTGGGTTTGAATCCCACCTTGATCATTTCTTCCTTGAATAAACCAGGGCACATAAATGCCCTACACTTTATTTTCTCCTTCTGTAAAATGGTTGTATTACTAGTACTAATCACATGGGGTTATTATGAAGTATAAGGGAATTAATACATGTTTAAAAGCATGGTATTTGCTACACAAGTTACCTTAAAAGATCTGAAGATGGGCGGCACCCGTAGCTCAGTGGGTAAGGTGCCAGCCACATACACCAGGGCTGGCGGGTTCGAACCCAGCCTGGGCCAGCTAAAACAATGACAACTGCAACAAAAAAATAGCCTGTAGTCCCAGCTAGTTGGGAGGCTGAGGCAAGAGAATCACTTAAGCCCAAGCCCTTGAGCCTGGGGCAGGCACCTGTAGTCTCAGCTACTTGGGAGGCTGAGGCAAGAAAATCACTTAAGCCCAAGAGTTTGAAGTTTGAGGTTGAACTGTGACACCACAGCACTCTACCCAGGGTGACAGCTTCACACTCTGTCTCAAAAGCAAACAAAACAAACAAACAAACAAAAAGACCTGAAGACTATTAATTTTGGAATTCCTCCTTCTGATTTCACACTGCCTGCCTGCAAAGTTTGTGAACATATTTCCCAATTTTTTTCATTTATCATGGACAAATTTCTTAAATTGTTATAAATGCTTTATTACAAATATCCAAATTATTTTGATTATTTGATTTTATGAATCAAGCTAATAATATTCATTTCAACTTACAAGTAGAGTAATTTTAATTGTAGGTGCTCGTTTTTTTACACCCCTTGAATCATGTCCTTTAGACGACAAACACTGACAGGTTAGCTTTTTGTCATTTGTAAATTTTTTAATTAAAAATTATCTAGTATGTAAATAATATGAAGTCACCAGTAAGCTTTTCAACGCACCTTCATTTTTTAAGAAACATCATTAAATTCTAAGGAAAATATCCCAACCAATATGGTGTAAACTGGTCATATTCACACTCAAATGGCTTATAATTTGTTATAATCTTTTCAGAATGGAAATATATATGGAGGAAAACAAACTGCTAGAGTGGTTGTTGGCCCCTGGGTTTTAATAACCTCCCCCATCCCACCTGTCAAACCAACATTCACATTCTCTTCTTACTAATCCCTTCTTAAAGCTAAATTCAACTCCCCCTTATCCAGGGCAAAGGTTCAGAGTAAGAGGGAAAATAAGGACATTGCTTACCCTGACTATTAAACTGAAACACTATTCCAATGCCTGCTATCTGCTATGCCATCACTCTCAGCATCTCTTTCTCGTTCTTCATCCCAGTCTTCTCTAACCGTTGCCATTGGCCTTGAACACTTACATTAATGAATGCATCTATGTGACTGAGGAAACATTCCATTGTGATAACAGCAGGTAAATGGAAGCATCACTAATATGGTTACTTTGCCGAATACTGTTAAATTACAAATACATTACCAGTTTTTCCTCCCATGAAAAGACTCAATGGCAAGAGTCAGATTAGGATTAAGATTAGTTAAAATGTAATAGTATGATAGATATCTCATAGTAGATACTAACTTTTAATTAAGGTTCCTTCCAAGGAAGGATTTTATGAGGGATAGCCAGAAGATTAGGAAATAAACGGTCACGTCTTTTATCTTCCTCAAATCTCCTAAATTCTACCTGAATTCGTGTTTATCCCTATCCTTTGTCTACCCACCATAAATGAACCAGATCTTTCCATTACAGAAGCCAGAAACTTGCTCTGTGCTACATAAACCAGAATTCCTCCTCATTCGCATGAAAATTAGAAAAAGTAATAAATAAATGTTTCCAAAACTAAAACTTAGTCCTTACAGAATATATGAGTCCTAACACACGAGTGGGTCCAAAAAAAAAAGAAAAAAGCAAAGGGACAAAGGTACTCTATAAAGAAAGCCAGTTTAAAAGGAGCAGGAAAAAAAAAATGTTGGCTTGAGCAACCACACTGTTTCTCGTATCAGCAGAACCTCAAAAAAGATGGGAATACAAATCTCTCTATGCTAGCTCCTGATTCTGGCGTATCCCATAAGAGAAATGGAATTATGACTCAACCTGAAAACCCTGGGCCCTCATTTCCCAGCGGCCTAAATCAATCCCCAGTCCAGGACAAGATGCTGTGTGAGATGCATAATTATTTTAGGCCACTAGGGTAAGCACTATTCCTGGCAACTCTGCAGGCAGCGCCATGCATGAGGGTTTCTAATTCTCTATGGTGATTTGGTTCTGCATAAACTGAGATTTTTTCTTTCAGCTTCCAGCCAGGTAAGCAGGAAAGGCCAACTCCAGTCAGAGAAAGAGACAATCAATGTCAATTCCAGTTCCTTTTTTGGTGCAGATTAGTCTGCTTTTCCCCTGCTGCTCTCCGACACCTGTCCTTGTATTTTTATCTGATTATCAAATACCTAGTGAGAGAATCATGGAAGTCTCTGATGCTCATCCGGTCATCCAAGTGCCTCCCAGCCTAAGAAATAACAGGAATATCCTAAAAAGCAGTTTCCTTCAGAGGCCAACCTCAGATTAACTTGGAAGAAGTATCTCCAAGTTAATGGCTTGTGGCTGTTTTGAGGGTGAGGTTGAGACTAATACCTGCTCTCACTGGAGGTAACACTGATTTAATTTTCCTATTACCAAATCCCTAATGTTTGGCTTAGCAGTGCACCTACAATATACTCAGTTATTACCGAACATACAAAGGGAAAAGCAAATCTTGTTATTCCTATCTGGAAAACGATGAAATTAAGGTTTAGAAATTTAGAAGAAACTTCTAAAATGTATTCCAAAAAGTTGTAGCAGGAAATTAGATCAGCTGACGCTTGTCCCTGGTTTTGTAGGTCACAGCCTCTTTGCCAGTTTAGTGTTTTACTTACCATATTCCTCCTTGAAAACTTCTATTCACTTTCTTAAACCGTGGATACCAGTGGAGAGGTACCAGGTGTACATTCCAGACACTTACACAACATACACAGACTGAGCCATCTGCCTGTTGGGTATAGAACTCCAAGCTGAAGTCTCTAAAGGTGTTAAGAAGAATAAATGAAGCACGGGGGGATTGAGGGAGGGGAGCAGGTTGCAATGTAAAAGTAATATCCTAGTCTCCTGCAAAGCAAATCAAAATAATCCTCATTATTATAAATACTAACTAACCAATTTATTCTGTGCTTTTTTTTCAAACTGCATTGCTCCCCTCCCCAGTATCTTCATTAAATAAATGCAAACACATGTGCTTCCAAATGGGTAGGTGTAAAGGAACATTCTGCACAATTACATCTAGGCTGCCGCAGATTTATAGCACACATATTTCTGGGGGATATTAACTCACGATGACAGCTGAACATGACAAATGCAACAGTATACAAATTGGAATGCCGGAAAAAATGCAACTACAAACCCCATGCAGACAAACACGCATACAATGAGTTTTCCCACAACGCACACGTGGCCGCACTTACAGGAGCTTAACCACTTTGAAAACCCCCAAACACAAACACTGGAGCCTCCGGCGCCCGCGAGCGGCCGCCCCCCACACAGCCGCGCCTTCATCTACAGGCAGGGATTGTCGCGCGGCCCAGGCTACGCTCGCCCTCCCACTGGCATCCCACTGCGCGAACACATGCGCGCCAACCGGTCCCTGCGCCCGCCCGCCGGCCGAGGCAGCGGCGGCTCCCGGGGCTGGGGGCAGGCCCGCTGGGGAGGGTGCGCCGCGGGGCCGGGCCTCGGAGCCCGGGGAGGGGACGAGGGGCGGGCGCGGGGCGGCGCCCGGCTCACGTGGGCGGGCGGGAGCAGCTGAAGGTTCGCTCGGGAGCCTGGGCTGTCCTCTCGCGCGCGGCGCTGGCCCGGGCGGCGGTGGCGGCGGCAAAAGAGGGAGGACGGGGGCGGCGTCGGACTGGAGCCGAGCGGCGGCGCGAGCTGCCCGGGGCGCTGTCGTGAGCTCGCCCGCCGGGCCCCCACCCCCGAGCTACACCCTGCCGTGCCCAGCACTGCCCGCGTCCGTGCCCCCGCGGGGAGCGCGCCGGGGCTGCCCCCCGAATGACGGGCGGAAGGTTCGACTTCGACGATGGCGGCACCTACTGCGGCGGCTGGGAGGAGGGCAAGGCGCACGGGCACGGCATCTGCACGGGGCCCAAGGGCCAGGGCGAGTACTCCGGCTCCTGGTCGCACGGCTTCGAGGTGGTCGGAGGCTACACCTGGCCCAGCGGCAACACCTACCAGGGATACTGGGCGCAGGGCAAGCGGCACGGGCTGGGGGTGGAGACGAAGGGCAAGTGGATGTACCGGGGGGAGTGGTCACATGGTTTCAAGGGGCGCTACGGGGTCCGGCAGAGCCTGTGCACCCCCGCTCGCTACGAGGGTACCTGGAGTAACGGGCTGCAGGACGGGTACGGCGTGGAGACCTACGGGGACGGAGGTGAGCGGCGTCGCAGGCGGCTCGGCTGCCCCGCGAGCTGGTGCGGTGGGCTTTGCCCCGACTGCGGGGAGGACGCGAGGCGCACGTGTCCGGAAACCCGCCAAAACACCTGGGGCAGCCTCCCACCTATCTCCCGCGCCCTGCCTCCCCCAGAGGGCGCGTTGGGACTGGACTGGTGCGCTAGGGTTCGAGCTGACCCGGTTCTCGGGGCGGGCGGTGTGTCCACACCCAGGGAAGCGAGGCGTGAATCTACCTGGCCGGCGCCAGCGCTGCACTGCCACCAGGAGGGAGGGTTGGGCCGGGGAGAGGACGCTGTCACTTGAGCCCGTCACATTACGTTCTTGATCCCTCCCTCTCCCGGCCGGGTTTGAAATCGCCACTCCCAAGGAGTTAGAGCTAACGCCCTGGGCTTGTGAGGCCGGCGGTCCGTGCTGACCGCTCCCGGGATTGGTTTCACGTGGAGTCGTATTTCGCTTCTGGTCCTCTAGTAGCCTAAAGATAGAAGCCAGAACCCCATAACTAGGATGTTGAGGAACTATACCTTGTTGAGGGGTACATTTGGAAATGTCCTAGTTATGAAAGCACAGAGGCCGCCTGATGCAGGTGGGGTTTAGAGGGTGTGAGTTCTTAGTTTTCTTTGCGTTCCTTAAAGTATTGGTTTTCGTTCAAAAGAGTAGCAGTCTTCGTTGACCGAGAGACCTTTGGACAAATTATTAGGAAAGTATTTTAGAAATGGTCAATAAAGTGTACATTTTTACAAATACAATTGAAAGGTATGTTCATGTAGCACTTAAGTTAGTAGCTACTGTACTGAAAATAGCAGTCCTGAAACGCCGATTTGCGTTAAGGTGTGTGACCCTCCTCTAACTATGCCTGACTGAACAAAAATCACCTTATTTTAATATTTAACAATATTTGCAAAAGGAATTATATATAAATAGGACGAAAGTTTCTTTTTTAATTAGGAAAAGTATTTATCAAAACAGGTGTCAAAACCTCATGAAATGTCCTTGTATAATAAGTTGAGGGGTGAATGGCTTATGCTTTGGGCAAAGTACATTTTCTGATAATAAACATAATCACAGTTAATTGAAAAGGGTTGTAGGAGGCGATGTCACCTTTTGGAATTAAGCAGCTCAGAGTTGGAGGATATTAAAGGGATCCAATTAAAAGTTTCTCCAGCCCACTGCAACCTCAGTTATGCTGTTGCTTATATAAAAGCTTATACAATTTGTACACTTCACTGACTCAGAACATTCCGGCTGTGTTTCAAATGCAAAACGGCAGAATGGTAGGACTTGCTAAAATGGACAGCTTTTCATCCTACAGTATAAATAAAAGATAGGATTCTCATGGAGTAAAAGAAAGGAAAAAAAAAAAAAAACTTTCTCTAATACTTTTCTCTGGGTTGTGTGAATCCCAAGTTCCATAGTAGTTAATTAGAGCCCTTAAATGTTCTGAATGGGTATGAAGTGCCTTGTTTGACAGCCCTATAAATATGTTAGCTTGTGTGTGACCAGATTTTATTAGAGGCCCGGCTCTACTATATAACTAAATTCCATGCTCAAAAGTGGAATGCAAAATTTATTCTTTAAAAATGTGCTTTATTTTGTAACCATTTAAGAAGTCCATGGCTAGTCCTTTCACTTCAGTTTTGGAAGGTAAAAAACAGTCATCTTTTAAAGTTACTACCCATTAAACAAACTCTCTTGGTTTAAAGTATTCATTATACCTAGTAATCAAAATATATATAGCACAGTAAAGGCTGTCTGTGTACATGCTGTAAAGCCCAACTAAGTATCCAGGATGACTTTGTGAATAATCTGCCTTCTGTTTTAAAAGAAACTTTTAAAAATTAAAAAAAGTTAAAATTTGGCATCGCCATAGTACTGTGGTTTTCTTTTTCTATCAAAAAAAAAGAAAAAAATCTAATATGCTACAAGTAGGAAGGAAAAAAAAACCTCTTAAAAATCACTATTGAAAGTCTACTGTGCTACTCAATTTTCTACTTTCTCTCATATATTGCTTTATTTCATAGAAAGCCCTTAATTGGGCGGCCCCTGTAGGGCATGGGCCTCATATGTCAGAGGTGGTGGGTTCATACCTAGCCCCAGCCCAAAAAAAAAACTGCAAAAAAAAAAAAACAGCCCTTAATCGTGAAAGGCGAATCCAAGTGCACATGTATTACTATTTAATTTGGCCAAAACTTTTGTATGAAATAGGAATATTACTTTCCTTATTTTCACTAAATAGCTTTTTTGTCTCCACTCTCAATCAGATTCAAGGAAAATCTAATTCCATGTATTTTGTGGAGGAGGAAGGAAGCGGTAATTCTAAACAAGTATAACTTAATCTATTAGTGATTTGGTTGTGAAGTGTCATTGAAATAGAAACCTTCCAAATAAGTTAGTACCCTACTCAGGAAATCCAAATCTAGGTGCCTAGAATTTTCTGCGCAAATGCTGATTTGCTGTACTTTTTTTTTTTTAACCTGTCATAAAACTATTCAAAACATCTGGGAAGACACATGTTTTGTTAAGTAGCTGCATACCCATCATGGCATATGAACTTAAATTTGGCATGGTGCAGTGCACATTTAAAACTCATTCCAAACTGGATGCCTACTACTACAAAATTGTATAGTTAAAATATCTAGATCTAAAAAATTAGCTCCCAAATGAATACAACTAAAAACTGGTAAAAAAAAAAAAAAAAAAAAAATTCTATACTTGTGAAATACACATCTATATTTTAGGAATCAAGAAACTAATTAGAACTGTATGAAGCAGGTGGGTTCCAACTTCTCCCTGCTGCTCAAATAAGGAAATAGGCCCTTTTTTTCCGAGGCTCATTGACTAAACTAAACCTATTTTAAATTTTAGATGAAGTACTAACAGTTCAACTATAAACTAGTTTGTAGCAATTCCATGGAGGAATGCTTTCAATATACTGTGATTTAGCAAAATGGGAGAGGAATGTAGCCAATGCTGTTGTCCCTGCCCTTCCCTGTTTGACAACAGAGACTTAAACTTTCTAATTATTGCTGTTCCCTTAAACAGCTTAGATTTTCAAGCAGTATTTCTTTGGAAATTCTAAATCCAAGCCTTATTTTTGGAAATACCAGTTTAAGGAAACTAGCTGTTAGTTTCCCATTAGTGTTAAACATTTACCAAGATAGTATGGTTGTGTTTAAAAAGTGCAAATATACTTATTAATTTCAAACAGCATGTCTATAAGTTCTAGCAAAATTAAGTTGTTTTTAATATAGAAAAAGTATAATTATAGCATTTGTGAACCAAATGAAATATTAACAATAAGGTGGTTTATTTTATAATATGTGTGAGTCAGGCTGTATAACTTTTACATTAAAGAATTTATATTTTATATATAGGCAATATATAAAGGAAAGGTCAAGTTGAAATTTTGTAACTCTGTTGAGTTGGTGTTATTTGGTGATAGCTGAAATTCAGTAAGAAGCTTCTCAACTTAAAATGTTTTATGTGAGTATCTTACCCTCGTGGGTTAATCCTTTTGAGAAAGCTGTGGTTCACTTACCTCCTTAGAAGTTCATAGATGGCACGTTAAGACTTCACATCTACCCAGAAAATAACATTCCCACTTCATATTCCCCTGTTGTCCTGCTATGATCACATGGACGATATGTCAGAATCAACAGAATGAGAAGATAGTTTTCACATTGGTCAAAACTTTTGGGAGCCATTGTGGTTTTAACTTTTCAAATAATCATCCCTTGTTAAAATAGTGATCTAAATAACTAATATTATTGCTCAGTGTTTTAAAAATAAATGCATGCCACACAATGGAAATTTGAACATGGAAATATAAAATGCAAAGTGACTGCAGAGTAGATCTGTATAATCAGAAATGATGAAAGGTCAGGACAGACTAATGATGTATTTTCTGTGGTACTGTGGATTGTTATGAATAACACAGAAGTAATTACATTTTTTAATTTCCAGATAGCCTTTTTTGAGGGATATGATAATTTAAAATTTGCCTTTAATGAAAGGAAATGCCCTTGATTTTGGAAAGAAACTTCTAAATTCCCTAATTTAATATTCATTTCCTCCTAAGATGACGTATCAGGTTATCTTTAAAATGTTTTTGCTTATTTAATAGAAAAACATATCGAGAAGAAATACTTTAGGTTAGAGATTATCCTGTTCCTGAAAAGGCATATTTTTTGGAAAAATATCCATAAAGTATCAGTGGAAACTGTCAAATATACCTTTGTTCTGAGAAGTTCAAAATGTAAGAGTAGACAGTTTCATCTGGACTTGTCTCAGTTATTCCAAGAGTAAAGGGTATAGTCTTTTTAGCTACCATAGCTGTTAAACACAGTCCTCAAACACCCTCAGTCCACAAACATCAATTCCCACATACCACAGGACACAAAAGCATGAGTTTGGGAATTTTGTCTTATGAAGTAATTCCTGCCCTCCGCTGCTTCTAGTCTGTAACGTGATTCACCATGCAGTGGCAGCGGCTAGGGAAATCCATAGAGAATGCAGACATTTGACAGGTAATATGCACAAAAATGTTAAACAGATTGCTCTTTTTTTTTCATTAATGATTCGCTCTATTCAGGATATATGTTTTTGTCATGTCAAACTTGGCTCGAAAAGGTTTACCCAAATCTAAATTTCAGCCCTAAATATTTAAAATTGTCCTTACCCTAAAAAAAAAAAAAAAAAAGTAAAATGAACATAGAAAACTTAACATATCCGTTTAACCCCGTTTTTTTTTTTTTTTTTTTTTTTTTTTTTTTATTGAGTCATAGCTGTGTACAATAATTCAGTCAAGGAGTACAGTGTGGGGGCTTCACATACAATTGGAGATATTTTCATCAACCTGATTAATATAACATGATATTTTCTCATTCTAAGTATTCAGATGAATGATAATTATTTTGTCTTTTGGTTGCTGGAATGTTATACTGACATAGAACGAAAAGTCATTTTTAGAGTTTGTCAGCTAAATTAGTAAAAT
>CAUYRH010152298.1:0-48236 GCA_963574655.1 Perodicticus potto
AAATAAGCTTAAGTCACTGCTTCTTGCTTCTTATACCTCAATAATCCCCTAACGCATGTGTTGAGAAGCCATAGTTCCTATAGTCCTTTCAATCTTCTTTAAGACTTTCTTTTAAACTATTTTAGCTTATTCAACTCTAAATTAAGAATAAATTTTCAGTCCATGAACTAGCCAGGGAGAGCAATACTGACAGCGAGCCTAGGTATGATTCAGGACTATGACCAGCACTGGAAGAAGCTCACATAACAGGTAAAATGCAAGTCCTTCTTAAGCCGCAGTGAATATATTCACTCATTTGTCACTTACTAAGGATTTTTACATCTCTGATTTAGATCAGCTGGTGGGGAAAGAGAAAAAAACTTTCAAAATCCCTGCCTTACAGAGTTCACAATCTAGTCAGCAAGAAGTATAAAAAAGCAGATTCAGTAAATGGAGATTTGATATTAACACACCCAGGCTATTGTCAAAAATCAGAAGAGGCTTCTTATGTGAATGTGAGATGGGCTTCCTTGAATTTACCTCTGAATGGAGCCTTGTAGGACTCACCAGGGTAAACCAAATGATGGAAGGTCAATAACTCAACTAAATGATGTCGCATTTGCAACAGCCACTCTAAGATTAGCATAAACAAAAACAAAACAATGTATTGTGCACTTTTGCAAGAGATAGCGACACTATTTAGTAACCCTGGACAGCTCCCTTGTAGAAAAGGTGATTGTACAGCCTGAGGTCTGGCAGATTGGAGAAGGGATCAGAGGATCTCCAGAATTTCAAA
Organism: Perodicticus potto; assembly: GCA_963574655.1. NCBI lineage: Eukaryota > Metazoa > Chordata > Mammalia > Primates > Lorisidae > Perodicticus > Perodicticus potto. The sequence goes on from CAUYRH010152298.1 coordinate 776, forward strand.
TTTACCAATCCACTTTGTATTCAAATTAAAACCCTTTGGCTTCTAAAATACCTTCTCCATTTATATCATGCATTAGACCTCAGAGACTAGGTAGTTTCTGTATCACCAGTAAATGAACCTGGCTCTCCTCAGAAACATCTTGGGAAGCAATTCCTTCCTTCTCTTCTCTGGGGTCTTTATTCCCTCAGTGTTTCAAGCACCGCTTGGTCTTCATACTACCCTATCCCTATAATCCACCCCAGCGTCCTTCACCCTTCTAGAAACAGAAATTCTGTTGAAGAAGTTATCTCTACGATCCCATTATATTTACACCTTGAGATACACTGAAAGAAATAACCTTTAAAAGTCAATGTTAGTCATATGTTGCTAAAATTTAGATACTTGTTGTATACAAATATTAAATATTTTCCTTAAAAACCCAATTTATTAATCTATACTTTAAGATTAATCTGAGAGGAATAACATTCCAATTTTTACAGAACTTATTTATTAATGAATATTTATAGTATTCTTCAGTATATTGCATATCAGTACAATATCAGAAATTAAGAAAACTATTCTTTAGCTATCTGTCCAGTAGGTAACGTTCCTATGAAAATGTATGAATTTTAATGTAAAAACCCTTTGTTTTTTTATCTATAAAATATTTTAACACTTGACCTGAAATAAAGACCCTTAGTCTGTATTATAAGATTCAATTTGAGTTTGGCTTAGACATATTTTCTTCCTTCTCTTAACCTTCTTATTGGATGTCTCTGGGATGATTTTCTCTCTTCATGCTTTTCCTAAATATCTTTAAAAAGAGTGCATATTGTAAAGGTGCACTCAACACATTTCACGTATTCAGACTTAATGTTGTTAATCTGCATATCTGTAAAATAAAAGTAAACTAAAATAAAAATAATTTTCTAAAGGAGTAATTGCCTAGAATGTTAACATTTACAATTATTTCATCATGCTCCAAATTCATTTTGGTTTGGTTTTATTTGTAAGTTTGATATAGGTTTGTAATACATTGTTTGCTACTACAGCAAAAAATCAATCCCCGCACACACACACCCCCAGTAAAAACTCATTAACAAAATCATAATATTTATTTGTAAAGAAAAGCTAATTTCAGTGAACAGGTACATAAACATGATAAATTAGTCTGAATATAGTTAAAAGGAAGATATTATATCACTGATACTCCCATAAAGATTGAATTAAAGTAGTATGACTGGCTTAATGCATACTTCTTGAGCAGAGGAATAGTGTTAAGTTTCATTAATAAATGGGGAAAATTAGAGAAATTAGGGAAATATATGCCAGAGAGTGGCATATATTTCTTCAGCTGTTCTACATTCTAGGCATATACTATTCCAGTAACATGAAGTCAAATGCAGAAGAGCCAGATCATCTTGAAATCAACAAATAACTAGAAAAAGGGAAACAGGCAAGCTCTGAACAACTCACAGGCCCATCGTGCACATGCTGTGTACACATTTCACAGGTGGGCATCAAACAAGACACAGAACAATATATATTTTATTTACTGTAGATTGTACTGTTTAGCAAATATAGTTATTTACACTTTATACTTTACATAAATAGGAGGTGCATTCTTTTTGAAATGGATTGGCTTGCAACAAAAGTTTATAAAATTTATAAAGAACATTTCATAAAATGTTTGTTGTCAGTGATGAATGAGCAGCTGCACAGTGGGACAGAGCCGGGTAAGGGAAGGGAATATGCAACAAAGTGAGGCAACCTGGCAATTATCACAACCTGGTACTAGACTTGCATTACCGTCCGTACATAGTGCAAATGCTCAACCCACCGGAACATCTGAGGACAATGGCACGACAACGTAAGTGTTGGTAACATGGAAATCGAAGAGCGAGGATTAAAATGAAGCACACTTCTAAAAGCTGGCAGTGTTTAGAGATCCAGAAAAATGGCTGTATTGGGGGGGGAGTCTGCTAGCAGATAAAATGGCTCAAGAGGTGGTTTCAGAGGCAGGATCCCAATCTTTAAAAAAATACAGAAGATTCTGTCAAAAGGAAGGAGCTGGTGGGCCAGGGGCTCCTATCTGTAATCCCACCACTGTGGGAGGCTAACTAGGGAGCACCACATGACCCCAGGAGTTCAAGACCAGCCTGGGCAACCCAGTGAGATGTGTTCAAAAAAATAAAGGAAAAAAGAAAACCTTTAAACAAATGCTAGGAGGAATGGTGAAATCGGATCATTTATAAAGATGCAGTACAAAATATTAGGTGGGACATCATTTTCAGTTATAAGAAAGAAGCCTATTACTAACAACATACCATAATATTACAGCTGAATATCAGGGGTTGCTTGTGCTGAGCTAGAAACCAGTCAATCTTCCTCCCACATAAAAGGAACATGGCAGAGGCTCAAATTTATCATTTAATAGTCCCAGGAACAGAAAAAAGTTTTGACAAAAGCTGCAAAATAGGCCAGTAGTGAAATAGTTTTTAAAAACTGTTTTTCCTCCTAGGTATTACATATCTAACTTTATTCATGTTATTGACTGATTTCAATATATGTAAAATATATAATGTTGTCCAATTAGTCTAGTAGAGGGCTTCAGAACAACCAAATTTAACTCCCTGTGGATATACTTATGAAATCAGCCACTAAATATTTCCCCTGCTGTGAACATTTGAACACTGAATAACCTACATTTAAACAAATAAACTAAAGATTAAAACTCAAGAGAAAATTAAGTCTGATAGTACATGTGGACATAGTCCCTCTTCATGGGAAGAAAGCTGGATTTGTAGCCCGCACTTAACGTCAACTTTTTTTGAGCAAGGTGTTCAGAAAAGCTCATTACAAACCTTTTCATAAGGTAAGCTGCATATCTCTGAATATGCAGTAGAATATAGAATGTTTGAACTTTCTCTACATACAGACACACATCCGCAAAATTATTATCAGGTGCAGCTTACATTTTTATTATAGAGTTGAGAGATTCTGACCAGATGGAACAAGAGAATTGTGACTGAAGGCTACCAATGGTATACAGCATCAATACTGGAAATAGAAAAGATGGGGCAGCTTTGCAAGTTCTCCACCCCCTATTTTGATCACCTGAGAAGCAATTGCTGCTACATCCCTGATGATGGTGGAAAAGGAGAAGCAAAACACAGAAAATACTGCTGGACCCAGAGCTAAATTAGGAATAAAGAAAAGATATACTCCTCCTTCAAAGAGAGAAATCTGCCTACGGGGTTCATAATTTTTGCATCATCGTAATAAAAAAAATACAAAATTGGCTCAGCGCCTGTGGCTCAATGGGCTAAGGCGCCAGCCACGTGCACCTGAGCTGGCGGGTTCAAATCCAGGCTGGGCCTGCCAAACAACAATGACCGCTGCAACCAAAAAATGGCCAGGCGTTGTGGCGGGCGCCTGTAGTCCCAGATACTTGGGAGGCAGAGGCAGGAGGCTCGCTTGAGCCCAGGAATTGGAGGTTGCTGTGAGCTGTGATGCCACAGCATTCTATCCAGGGTGACAGCTTGAGGTTCTGTCTCAAAAAAAAAAAAAATACAAAATTTTGTCTAGATAGTTTGGTAAACCATAGAATAGAGACTCAGTTTCTTCATCTGTAATAGAAGCATAAAATCCACTTTATAATGTTAGAGGAATGACATGCCCTAATGCATATAAAGTTCTTAGTATGGAAGAAGGGTTTAGAACATTACAGTATTACTATTGTTACTAAATTAATACTTCATCATTTGGAAATTACAAATAAAAAATACTTATGCTCATAAATATTCTAGGACTTCCTTTATTCTGAAATCTTTCCTAAAATGACTTTCTTTGGAAAAAAATAAAATGTCTTTGGAATGAGGGCATAGATGGCTAGTTTTTCTTTCATACATTTATTTAGGCACTATTTAGTAGGCATTTAGTATGTGCTGGGCACTCCTAACCCCGAGGAAACAACCTTGACCCAATCACACAAATACATGCAAAGCTGAAATTTTAATTAGTACCCTAAAGTAGAAAAACATGGAACTAAAATTGTATATAGCAGGGCAACTGCCATAGCAAAGTTGGCCAGTAAAGGTGTCCTCGGGTAAGTGAAGACTGAGCTCCTATTTGAAATAGAGAAGCAAGGTTTGAGGAAGAAGAGCAATATGAAAGGAGGTACAGAATGTGAACCTGCTACATTTAGAGATGTAACATGTAGAAGATATAACATCTTGAAAGATGTAGAGTTGTAATCTAAAATTGATTTCAGCAGTAAGAACACTGCACATGTGTGATGCTATTATTATACAGTTAAATAACTGTAATCTTACACAGAAAAAGATGATTCCTACATGCCAAGATTGAAAACATCACAGAGGAGTCAACAAGTCTAAATGTAAAATGGTCAACTTGTTCCTACTATGCACATCCTTTGCTATGTAAATGATCACCAGTATGGTTCAGCTTGAGGTCATTACTGTCCACTTAAATTCTCACGTATTCCCTCTCCAACCAACAGCAATTGTGTGCAAAGGAATTAGAAAACTCATTGAAAATTCTGTTAAGTCAAGTTAACAAAACATTACTCTGACAGTGTAATATTTTCCAAGACTAAATAACTAAACCAGTTCAGGAAAGTATTAGATACAAAACAGACAGAAGACACAGCCTTCAAATGTCACTCTAGAATACTCTGGGTCAGGGGTTCGTAAACTTTAGAGTGTGTAAGAATCACTTAAAGGACCACACTCCAGAGTTTTTCAATCATTCTGTAGTGGGGCTCCAGATTTGGCACTTCAACAAGTTAACAAGTGCTTTGTGCCTGAATTGAGAACCATTGCTCTGAATTGAGAACCACTGCTCTCTTAACATTGTTAAGTATTTGTTATTAAATAATATGACGTTTTGGCTGGGCGAGATGGCTTATACCTATTATCATAGCACTGTGGGAGGACAAGGCAAAAGGATCAGGAGGATTACTTAACCTTAAAACCAGGCTGAGCAAGAGCAAGACCCTACCTCTATCAAAAATACAAAAAAAATAGCCAGGTGTGGTAGCATACAACTGTCATCCCAGCTACGTAGAAGACTGAGGCAGGAGGACGCTTGAGCCCAGGCGTTTGAGGTTGCCATGAGCTATGATCACACAACTGCACACTACTCAGGGCATAAGAATGAGACTCTGTCTCAAGGAAAAACAAAAAAATTTAAAAAGATGTTTCTTTATAAAAGACCTTTGGATTGTGTTTAATATCAAGACATAGTTTAAAACTTCAAAAATTATAATAAGTTTAACTAAAAATCTTAAAATTGTTAATGGAAAATAAGGCAAAACCAAGAGCTTTAAGTAAATTTAGATATAGGGCTAGGAATTTGGCCAAACAACTCATTTTCAATGATTTAAGCACAAATATTTTAACAATTTTTAATAACATACCAAAGGCCCCAGTAAACATTTTCAATTTAGCCCACATGAAAACAACTTGAAATGCAATGTGGTTATTTAAAATAAGACTGATAACAATATCTTGGTACCGTATCATTATAGTTTAGAGTGGTCAGCTTTACAATTTCACATTTAGTTTAAGCTTCATAGTGAAGCATGTTTTTGTTATAGTGTTTTTTCCTTAATCTCATCTTTTCTTACTTGTTCTCCCACCCCAGACTTCATGATTTATTGTTAACTGACACTCTTGCATAATGAAGATAATATTGCTAGTAGAAGTGCATGTTCTCAATATAAACATAACAGATTTTGTCACTACCCAATAGGGAAATCATACAGACACTGTCAGTCATATAGTAGGCAAGATTACACTATCAAAGTGATACACCTGTGACATATAGGCAAAAAGCAAACTCAAAAGGAACCAATTAACAGGTCAGTTTGTACCGTGACTACATTGGAAATCATTCCATTTTTGCAGGAAATTGGTGCTTTCACTTTTGTGATAACTCTTATCTATTCACTGTCAAAAAATATATATGCATGAAACTATTTTAATTCAACTAATCTGAATGAATTTCATTTGTTTATTTATTGAAAGTCACATGTAATATTTGTACAATTTCTTTACTGTCACCATAACATACTTCTAGGGTGTAATATTGAATAGACAGGCTCAAAGTCAATTCAAATATTTTCCCTGTGTTCTTGAATTGATGAAATGCATTTCAAACAGTTTTGTGTTTGTCCAAAAACAAATAACAAATATAAATACAAAGAAAAAATGTTTAGAATAGAGACAGGCCATGCTCTTATTAGCGATATAATTTACTTATTAGAAATTAAAGTATCCTTAAAAATTTTGTAATAATTCTAAAAAGTTCCCCACAAGCCCAGTATCATAGCTCTATATTCAAGCCAAATAATGCAAAGATAGATGAACTATTATGTTGATGCATATGTACAATAGTTTTAAATAAAACCTAGTGTATTATATCTAATAAATCTAGCAACTTAAAAGTATGATAGAAAATACATTTAGTGGGTTACACATTATATATGAAGAATAAAATGGTAAGCATTCAGTGACTGCTAAATAAATACTGTTGCTGTTTTGCATATCATTATACTACTTCTTTAGAGCAAAACTAAAAAGATTTGATTAGAGACGAACCCAAAACACCTTGCAATAAAGAGATTGCACATGCATCACCCTGTTATTACTACCAAACTCAAGACCTTAGTGTGAGGTAGCTATATTCAAATATTTAGAGTACATATTCTCTATAAGAACTGTATTGTACTATTATAGCAATGCAAGTACATATTGTCTATTAAAAGGCAAAATAAACTTAAGATTTGCTTTCTTGGGTACAAAGATGAACTGACAATAAACTCTAAGAACAGAAATCACAAAAGATGAACATCAAAAACAGACTTACCCTGCACTTTGCACAGTATCTAAATCTATTTCAGAACAAACCTATCTTCCTTTATGTTTTCTTTTCTATAATTCCAGGAGGCTTGCAACTTACACTTTATATTTCCATCTTATCCACAATCTCACAATCCACTAATCCTACTTACTCTTTAAGATCAACACCAAGCCTGTCTTACCTACCCCCTGAAGCCTTTTCAAACAAAATCCAGTATGAAATGTTATTGTCACAGCCTGAACTCCTGTAGTATTCATTAGACTTTCATTGTCATGGGCTATGAACTCTATGTTCAAGCACAACCATCAAGGACCTTTCAATTCCAAGTAAATCATTGAAAAACAGGGAACAGGGGAATCTCGTGTTTCTCCACAATGTCTGGGCAGTACCTTGCACCTTACAGGTTCTTTATGATGAGTATTACAATGAGTAATGAAATTTAATAGACAGCTGAATAATTATTATTATACAAATATAAGTTTTTCATTTTCTACTTTAAGAATTTGATGTAAATTAATATCCCGTGGCATAATATCCTTAAATAATAAAGAGATGCTGGATTCACTGACAGTATCAAAGAACAAAATACTGATAAATATGACTTTTAACAATTGAAATGTTACAGTCCATCAGTTACTTTTTTTTTTTTTTTTTGAGACAGAGTCTCACTGTGTCACCCTCAGTAGAGTACTGTGGCATCACAGCTCACAGCAACATCAAACTCTTGGACTTAAGCAATTCTCTTGCCTCAGCCTCCCTAGTAGCTAGGACTACAGGTGCCCACCACAATGCCCAGCTATTTTGTTGTTGTTGCACTTGTCATTGTTTAGCTGGCCCACCCAGGAAGGAACCCTCCAGCCTGGGTGTATGTGGCTGGCTCCGTAACTACTGTGCTACAGGTGCCAAGCCTATCAGTTACATTTTTAATTCCCCATTTTCTCTACAGTCCAATGGTTCAGTACAGTTAAGGTGACAACCCTCAGAGTGGGATTCTCCTTATAAGTTCTAACCTACCATAAAAAGCTGCACGTGAGGCAATGTTGAAAATCTATTTTAAACTAAGCTGAATCTAACTAAATCAAAAGGTCAAATCCTTAACTCCACTTCGTCTTTGAGCAGGACTGTTAAACTGGGGGTAAAAACGGTTTGATCAAAATAAGGACTTCCTTAAGCAATCTTAAATGAAGACAAATCACTCTAATAATAGTTTGATCAGTTCACTTCTCTTTCTTCTCAATGAGATTATTGAAAGGGTGGTTACATCATGGAATTGTAATGTTTTAAAAACATTGCGTTGGTAAGCATTTAGAGACATCTCGTTTAAAGGATTAAGGACGCTATTCTACTATTACAACCCAGTCATCCATTCTATAAAAGCACAGGTTGCTACTTTTAAAGACAAACATTAATTGCTAAAGCATCCTGATCAGCAGCATCCCAGTCATCTTTTTTTTTTTTTTTTTTTTGCAGTTTTTTGCCCGGGGCTGAGTTTAAACCCACCACCTCTGGTATATGGGGCTTGTGCCCTACTCCTTGAGCCACAGGCGCCGCCCCCCAGTCATCTTTAAGTTTCAACTTATGTCTTTGGAATTTGTACCTGTTATAAAGTGTTCAGAAGGGAAAACAAAACAACTACTTAGGTTGTAACCTAGATCACCAGTGTTTTATTGTATTTAATAGCCAGTTTTTAAAAGAATCAGCAGTAGCAGACCCACCCATGAGTCTTCTTTTCCCCAAGGCTTTTAATAAAACCAACTGTAAATAATGTGTATACATTATTTTTAATGGGGGGGTGGAGGCTGTGCCACATTTCAGTAGGAAAGTAGTCAACCTAAAGATTTCAAAAATGAAAGCAGTTGAAACCAAGTAGGTATTTCTGTCCTGTAAGTCCTACTGACGGCCTGAAGATCTAAGAAGAGCATAGAATGGGACCATAAAAACATAAAATAGCAAGGAATCTGTAACTTTTAAGAAGCATTTTTTTTCCTGCTTGTAATAAAAAGTGATTTTCTCAGTTCATTTCATATTCCAGATTCCACGCGGGGGGCGTGGGGGGTGTGGAGCAGAATAGCTTCTAATTCTGAGAGCGCGCCAGAGGGGGGAGAGAGGAGAGACGAACATGAAGAGAGAGCGAACATGAGATTTGAGAGAGCAGCTCAGGATACACTGAAGGAAACCCCAAGAAATTTCACAACTCTTTGCCATAAATAGCCTTTCTTCTCACTCTGGATACCTCCTCCTTTACATCAGCAAGGCTCAGCCTCCACGCACAGAGAAGCACCATTCACAAATCCCTCCGTCACCCCTACCCCTTGCTGGCACCGTGTGTACGAATCCCTGGGACACAAGCCAAAGGATGAAGGGGCCACGGGGCCACCTGCGGTTCCGGCTCAGGGCAGACTTTCTGCTCAGGTGAAGCAACGCACAGCCTGGTCCCGAGCGCGCGCGCGCGCGCACACACACACACACACACACACACACCCGGAGCCCTCGACGCGCCTCCACAAAGCAATTTGTTCACTCCAAGTCGCGGCTATCCCCGCTGCCTCGGGTAGGTCTCCCTTCCCACACGGAGCCGGCGCCACAGCACAGGCAGGCAGGGCTGGAGGCGGCCGGCCCGGCACTGCGGCTCCCCGCCCCCTCCTCCCCTCCCCCTCGCCCCGTCCCCGCCCCGGTGCCCGCAGCCCGGCGCCCCAACCTGCGGGGCGCGAGCGGCGCGAAGCCTGCGCCAACTCCTGCCTCCCGCCCGGCCGCCGCGACCGCGGGGAGGGACCCGCGCAGGGCTCGGAGGAAGCGGCCACGCAGAGCAGCGGGAGTCGCGGGCCAGGGCCAGCGAGCCGTCCACGTCCTTCCCGCCCCTCCCGCGAGGCCGGGTCTCCGCGCCGAACACGCCGGGCCCACGGCCCGCGCCCCGGGCCTGGGTGGGGGCCGCTGGTGGGGAGCCCGGGCGCGACGCGGTCACCTGCCGGGGCGGTCACCCCGCGTCCGCCCGGGCCGGCCCCGGGCAGCGGCTACGCGACGCGCGACCCGCGGGGCGCGGGGGCCCCGGGGGCGTTACTACCTGGAGGGCTCCGCGCCGCTTGTTAAGGCTCCTCCCGGGCACTCGGGGATTTTGTCTTCGGGGGGCAGGGGCTGTCCTTCCTGGTCCCGTCCTCTGCCCTCCCTCCCCGTCTCGGCTGTTGGGCTCCTCTCTCCACTCCAGTTGCAGAGTCGAGCTGCGTTATTTAATAATCCTCCTGCCTGCGCCCTCACAGCGGCTGTGCCCGAGCCACCGCTCCCCAGTCAGTCATGGTAGAGAGGGGAGCGCCACGGAGGCGGCTTGGCGGTGGGTCCGCGACTATTTGTGGTGAGGCAAAGAGGAGCAGAGCAAGAGGAGGGCAGAGGAGGGACGTGGGGAGGCGCTTCCAAGTGTGTGAGTGCGCGGAGTGCGACTGTGTGTGGAGCCCGGGAGCCACCTCCCCGGCAGGCCACGCTCCCAGGCTGTGCGGAGGGCGGCGCCGAGCGCGGCCTTTATAGGGGAGGGGGCGGGGCGGGGGCGGGGCGCTCCGAGGGCGGCTCCCGGGCAGCGCGGCCGCGGCCTGCGCGCGCGCGGACTCGTGCGTTAACACGCGCTCACCTGGCTGACCTGCTGCTGAGTGGTCATTTTAGGGGCAGCAATACCACCGTGCTGACTTGGCCTTCCCAGCCCATCCTCGTGAGTATATCGAGTCCAAGTGCAATGGCAGGTCAAGACGAGAGAACAGGGGGTTCTGCAGAGAAGCCAAGTGACCTGGGTCTTTTCTCTCCAAGCTTCTCTTCCATCTCTAAGGGAGGAAATTACGAGGATCTTTCACCCTCTTTTCCTTCTCACCTACCCAATTCACATCCTGACAAGTCTCTTCCTTCCTCACTAACAAGGCAGGAAACCTGGCTTCTTTCCATTAAGCAGGTCACACCTCCCTGGAACCGTTTGCAGCAATCACCGCGGCCACGACCAAGAGTGGGTCGTGTTTCTACACATGAGGCCTTCAACAATACAGGCAGCAGGAACACGACCAGCTACCAATTTGACATCATTTGACTGATGGCCCCTGGAGAAAAATTTCCAGTTTAGAGGGGGAAAGACTTCTGGTGCGCGGGGCTGTTGCTTACATAATTTATTTTCCCTCTCAGACCCTCGCAGGGCGTCTTTCCCTTTCAGGTTTTCGCAGGGTTCTGAACTCCTTCCTATCCATCCCCTTCTTTATCTCCACCCTATATATTTATGCCTTTAGCAGACAGTACAAGAAACAAGGTGCATTTAATTCTATGTGTGTATGTACATAATGTTTTAAAACCATTCTGGAAGAACGTAGGACCATTTCTAGGTAGACAATATGTCCCCAACATTACGTTTGTACACTTGTCATCACCTCCTTTAGCTCCTTCCTACCCTTCTGCACAGATTGCAAGATTTTTCTGATCTGGTGCTCTGCTGTGTTGGGAAACAGCTTCCAGGAATCAAACCATATATGCTTCTTTCGATGGTGTGTGCGTGTGTGTGTGTGTGTGTGTGTGTGTGTGTGTTCTCCATATTCTAACTGGCCAACTCTGACTTCCGAAATGTGACCTTATTGAGGGGGAAAGTGAGGTGTATAGGGTGACATGTATTCTAACCTGGTACCAACTCTGTTTTGGGGAGACAGTTGTAGAAAACACTTTTTCTAAATGTGACAAAAGAAAAATAGTATTTAGGCCATTAGAGCAAAGCCAGCAATTCAGTGGTTAAACCTTCTCCCACAATCCCACAATGGCTTGTGACCATGACACATCTTCAGAATATGTTGGGACCAGTGGATATCTGTAATGTATAAATATGGGATATTATAGCTGCCTTAAGTAAGCATTGGAAAATGGATGTACTAATCAAGGGTATTGGAATATATAGTGTGTCTCGTAAGATCAAGAAAGTCAAGTTTAAGGCTGGGAAGTTAAAAAGAATAAGTGACGCTACTGGAAATCTGCCTGTCTTCATACTTCTGCCCATGACACCTCCCATTCAGTACCCATGGCCTAGTTAAAAATCTCAAGAATTTCCTTAGAGCTTTTGATTATTATGAAGTAAGCTAATCTGCAATCCTTTGGCATTTCCTCTTCCCCTCTCCTTCCCTTTACAATATAAGAGAACTTTACAAAATGTTAAGTTCTTTAGGGCTGGTCAAAGATTTAAAAGGTCTGAACATACTTGTACTCATGGATAGAAAAAGTTAGAAAACTTGTCTGTACAGTTCTTATTCAAAGAAGCCTGCTGTCATCACAAAAAGAAATTCTGTAGAAGATACATGTTGAACCTTTGCACCTTCTGGATGAATATGTGGTTTAAGCAACACAAATTGACACCTTAAAAGTTCTTTCCCCCTTGAAGGACAATGCTTAATAATAGTGAACAAGTTTTTGGTGCTTTCACTGCCCTTGGTTGTGTACATATTTGTCATCAATAATGATAATTTGATTATGACTCAATATGCATACTTGAAAATTATGTATTAGGCCAGATATTTCAAGGGCATCTTTGGTTACCACAACTGATTGTAATTTTTACACTGGCAATTGCATTCATAATTAGTAAGAACCATGACAATCTGTCAATTGCCTTTATTCATTAAGGTATTAAATATAGCCTACATTTCGTGCTTAATTTCCTGACAAATTTTCTTTCCAAATTAAGATTAGAATTCATATGCACTAAACCAGAAAGACATGAAAATATATAACCTAAAACACACATGTGAAAAATTGAATTATTTTAGCTGTTCGGTATTTTCATTGAAAAAAAAATCTGTACTAGAAATCCCATTTATAAATTATAATGAACAACATTTTACAAGTAAATGAATTATTCTCTTTTAAGATTGTTTAATGTTACAAGTAGAATTCCCCACTTTGCAACACTTTCAGTGATACAATTTTTGTTGTGATAGGAAAACAGAAAGTTAATGATTCTTTCCAATTTGTTCATTTTCATCTCTTGTATGCTTGCTGCTGTTTGGTTCCCAAGTGCATTTAACTGGCAAGTTCAATGAAGATTTGGCATGGCACCATTTGATGAAAGCCGAAAAATTAGGTTGCCAATTACATATGTGCCCCTTATGTGCACTGATTTCCCACTGAAGTGATGAGCCAAATTAGAAATTCCTCAGTAGTCGTACCTAAAAAGTAAAATTAGAGCCAAGGAAAGGAAAAGGAGATAATTTATTTTTTCAGCTCTATTACTAGTCATAAGGCATTTTAGAAAGTGAGCTAACTTTAATACATTTGCAAAACAATATTTGTAGATGAAATATCATTAACAATTTAAAACTTGCACTTATTTTTTTCTTTTCTAGTTACCTTAGTGTTCTTTGATTTACTTCATACACTATGATGATTATCCAGTCGTTGTGGAAAAAGTTGTATGACCACGAATTCCGCCTGGAGCCGGATTTGTATAAAACAAATATAAGAAAATATAAATATGATATTAGCATTTTGGATCTCTTGTATTACATATTACTAAAAGGCAAATTTGTGATGTCCTTCATGATTCTTTTGCAGCATGAAAATGGGTAGCATTATGGGAACCTTAGAGCAACAAGAGAAATCAAGGCTGAAATTGACTCTTAGTTCAAAACCAAGGACAAATGAGAAAGTGTGAGATAGGAGAAGTGCAGATGGACTCAACTGCAGCTCTAAGTCCAGGGAACAGAGTAAAACTCAATGTAAACTAGTCTATGCATCGGGCCCACCTTCCAGATAGAGAAGGCACAGTAGACAAGAATTTAGATAAAGTTGTTTTTTCAGAAACCTATTAGTGGTGACTATGCCTGATAAAGTGTCTCTTTGCAGCAGGAATTCTACCCAGTGGCAGGACAGCAGGATCTATTCATGTGGAAACTTGGGCAGAAGCTAAACCCAGGTGACTGGGTCAGAACACTCACAGGATGCTCTGTCTTTGATCTGGTAACTACAAAAGACACCTAGGATTCATCCTGTAGGCACACTTGGGAGCAAGTCTGTTAAAGTGAATATAAGCCACTGTCTTTGCCACTGTCTTTGCCACTCAAGATAAGAGTGAGTCATTAAATCAGCATGTAATTGTATGTTTCAAGTATGACTTTCACATGTCCCAGGTTTAGAGAATGATGTAAGTCCGTTTACTGTGCTGAGAGGATGGAAAGTAGAGGTCATGGAGAGGTATTTCTTACCCAGCAACTGAACTTCGCCTGCATTTCCAGAAACAACTACCCAGGTTAGGGAGCTGAAGTTGAAATAGTGAAAAAAGCAAGCGTTAACAACAGTAATATTCTCTCAAATTATGCCCTTCTTTTAAAGGAGGATAAACTATATTAAAATCATGCTTATTAACATTTTAGAACAGGAGAATCTTTATAAACAGATTCACCACTAGAATTTTTTTTTTTTTTGAAATAGAATCTCACTATGTAGCCCTCAGTAGAGCGCTGTGGCATCACAGCTCACAGCAACCTGAAACTCCTGGGCTTAAGCAATTCTCTTGCCTCAGCCTCCCAAGTAGCTGAGACTACACGCTCCCACCACAACATCTGGCTATTTTTGTGGGAGTTGCAGTTGTTTAGCTGGCCCAGGCCGCGTTTGAACCCGCCACCCTCAAGGTATGTGGCTGGCACCATAACCACTGAGCTAAATTTTTTGTAGATAATTTTCTTATCTTTGTTTCTATTTCAAAACTTGACTGATGAGGTTTGGGGAAAAACTTCAGGATTTCTTGCCTTCATATGAGGTTCTTTTCCTGTTTGAATACAGTAATTCCCCTCCCCTCCATTCCCAGCAGATACATCCAAAGACGCCCCCCATGCCAAAAAACACAAATAGTACAGAACCCTATGTATTTTATTGGGTTTTTTCTGATCTTATAACTGAGAGGCTACAAAGTAACAATGAGCAGGTAGTATGTACAGTGTGCATATGCTGAACACAATGTGATGATTCACACACTGGGAGGGAGCAGGAAGATACACAATTTAAAACTTAGGAATGTTTATTTCTGGAACTTCCCTTCCATGTTTTCAGGCTACAATTGACCACAAGTAACTGAAACCACAGAAAGCAAAACAGTGGATAAGGGGAGGACTACTGTACTTTCTTTTTTATTACTATATTTTTTTAAAAAATTTACTCAATTCATTGGTTAATTTGTTGAGGTTTATGCGTTATATCAATCAAAGTGATTTCTTTTTTAATTGGGCTTTTGAGTTGTTCTATTATGATTGTCCCCAGGCATTTATTTGATTGTAGGCATTTCATTAAAACAAATAAGACTTGACAACTTTTAAAATGACATCAGTTAAATCATCCTCTAAAAATGGTATATTGATAAAATCTGAAACTAACTACTAAATCGGGGTATAAATCAGACATCTAATTATAACAATAGAAGAAAGGAAACAAAACTGTAATGGTATTCTTATATTACTTAGATATATAGCAAAAATAAACAATGCTAATAGAATAATCTAAACCATATTAAACCAGTACTACAGCAGGTTGGAAACTGGTCTTACCATCTGTCAGTTTCTATACTGGCAGTTTCACAAATGAGATCTCTTTTTAACAAAACATCACAGCAGGAGATAGACATGTGAATTGTAATTAAAATGTGAAAAATGCATTTCATACTTTTTGTCATTTATCTAAAGCTTCTCTTATATTGTGAAATTCTGGGCTTATGAAGTTATGTAAAATAGAAGTCATTTTTATTTTGACAAATCTACACACAATTTGACCAAAATTTTATCTTCGGTAATGAATGAATGCATATGTTGTCATGGATTAAATTGTCTTTTCCTTCTGTCTGATTCACTCAGTAATAAGATTCAATTATTTTTTAATAATCCAAGTATAGAAATTGAAGAGGAATAATCTGTATATGTTGATGCAATCTAGATATGCTGAGGACTGATTTAATTGCATTTTATTTACTTATTCTTACATTTTGTTTATAAAACCAATATTGAACACTATTCATTTTCTGCCAACAATAAGCCTAAATCATATTCTTAGCTCTATAATGGAAAAGTTGCCTATATTTTATATCTGAGTGAATAGTAGTTTTCTAGATTCTTAGCATTTACATACCAAACAAACCAAAATACTCAATGTATGAAATATGACTATTATTGTTGCATGTATTGAATAGGTGTTCAGGAAACAATAGAGGTATATTTTAAGTTATTCAAGTCAACTGAGATAGCATATCTATATTCAAATAGATCTTAATTTCTATTCTAACTGCCCATTTTCAACATCATGGATGTTTTCTAGAAAATTAAGTTAATGTTAAATTTATCAGGTATATTTGACATTTGTTATTATGGTATTTATTATGTATGTGTATGTTATATATTCAAACACATTCATATCCCTAAGCTACCACTCTGGTGTAACTGTGCTTTTCTTTACACTGTTCTCATTTCCAACTTTCCTTCAAATGCTAACATTTTAAAAAACTAAATGGATATTAAGATAAGAGTGAGTCATTAAATCAGCATGTAATTGTACGTTTCAAGTATGACTGTCACAAATATCCCATCCTATGCTCTTCTTACATTGTCATGCTGAAAATGTTCTGATTGAGTGCTAAAGGTTATGTCTCTTCTTCTTAAACATTAGCAGACTTTTGTGATGGTCTCAACCAATAGAAAATGATGAAAATGGTGTTATATAATTTCTTAAGCTAGGTCATAAAATTACCATTCACTTTTTCCTTGTTCTCTTGGGACTCTTACTCTTGGGACCTACGCTCCTGGTGTAGAGAAGCCAAGTAGCCTCGTGTCCAAATCCATGGGGAGGAGAATTCTGAGCCTCCAACTCTGAGCACCCTTCATTCAATGGGCACCATCTATCTGGCCAGTCCTGTAGGGGAACCAAGTTAGAAGTAGATCTTCCAGCTCCCAATCTATACACTCCAGCCAGCCTTGTGGCACATAGAGAAGCTGTATAATTTTCTACTGATGCATAACAAAACGCCACAAACATAATAGCTAAAAGACTAATGCCATGTTATTAGATCACAATTCTATAGATCAGAAGTTCAGCAAGGCACAGCTTGCTGTCTCCTCAATATCACAAGCCTCAAATCAAGATGTTAACTGGGCTGAGTTCTCATCTAGAGGCTCCAGGGCACAAATCAACTCTGTGCTCATTCCTGTTGGCACAGTTCAGTTCGTGGCATCTGTAGGACTGAGGTCTCAAGTCAGCCACAGCAGCCTCAGAGCTCCATGCTCTAAATCAGGGATGTCCAACCTGTGGCCTGTGGGCAGCATGTTAATTTTATGAGGACTTTTTTTCTTATTTGGGGTGTCAGATATCACAAAAAATATGCATGGACAACTCCAGATTTTCATGAAATAACTCCACAGGTAGTCCTAGATGGGATGAATTCTTACATGGAGCAGAATCATTTACGTAGTTATGCTATATATTTAAGAAAAGTTAAACACAAGTGAAGTATTAATTCTTTTCCTAGAAAACCAAGGCAAAAGTAACAGATTGAGGGTAAGTCTAATCACATGGGAGGAGCATATTCACAAGCACAGTGCCCGAGAATTATTTCAAGATCTATATGTAAACTATTAATTTCCCACCAATCTCCTGTTGTTTAGTATCCACAAAAAAAACCTTTCCTTATGTTGCAGGACAAGGTGTTGCCACAACCAGCCGCCTTAGCCCTGGTGGTGTTGATGCTTCCCTGGCAGGAGGAACCAGCTTGCTAGAAGGGCTGAACACCTGCTGCAAGACACTGGACTTTCCTATCTCCTCCAGTGCACATCTGGCTGGTCAATTTCATGGATACGCCTTCCTCTCTCCTCATGTGAATTTCCAGGGCCTGAGAGTTCCAGCACCTTGCTGCTGATTGGACAACTGGCTGTACTGATGAAGACCCATACCCTAAAAGTCAACATTGAGTTCTGACAAAACAACCTCCTGTGACTATATAAACCCCTGAACAGAGAGCCGGAAAACAGACCTCAAATAGGGAGCAGGAGAGCTTGTTCCCCTCCTGGATTCTCTCTTCCAGGACCTTTGGTTTTTGTAAGTTTTTGTATTTGTTTCTGTGAATAAATCCTGTCTTACCACTGATTTTGTGGTCTGTGGATTCATTCTTCGAATCCCGAGACCAAGAACCTGAAATACGAGTATCACTTAGAATCACAGAAAAGCAAAATTTGAAGGGACCTTAGTCATTCAATAAATTTGTATTCTAAACAAACCAAATACTAGGGATACAAAAATGGGGAAAAATTATTGCCATTGAGACAGTCATTGCAAAATACAATGAGAAACAAAATACAAAAGGTATATAAGCAGTTACCACCTTACTTTCTAGGAGACCACAATTCAATAATAGACATTACAACAAACAATTACAATGATTAGCTCAGTCCTCGGCCCTTATTTTACTTTGCTGTAGTCTGGATTAGAGAGATTTTGTGCTGTTTTCTTATAAAACTGCAACAGTGTTTCCTATAAGTCCCTTCCTGGTAGGGCTCTGCGTTAGGGTTAGCCAGAAGAGAAGTCTTTGAGAGATTTGGAAGAAAGAAAGCAACAGCTTTATTCCATGCTGACAGTCAGCACAGGGACCTGGGTGCTCTTTCTGTTCATGCTTTCTATCATTCATCTTCTAGTTCCTTGCTGGTTTGGGCAGCAGTTAAGCCTGAAGCTCTCTCAATTCCTATAAGACCTCTTTCCTCTTATTAGCACATGTAGGTGCAAACGGGTGGGAAGCTCCATTGTAAAGAGTGCCAGGTACTTCCACCTGTCACTTGTACGATTGAGCTTGAAGGTGTCCAGGGACAGATGTAGCTAAACATTGTCCTTTGCAGTCCAGAATAATTGTCCCAGCTAATCCCTTGTCCACAGATATCTTTTTTGTAAGTACCAACTCTGTTGATATCAGTGAATTTCAACCCACCATTAGTTACAGTAGCAGCAAACTTCCACAAACATATTCCAGCCTCCTACAATTGCACATCCCTTTGTTACCGGAATTTCTTTCTTCAATAGCTCTGATGCAGGACAAGGCAGCTCTACAACCACTGCCTTGGCCCTGGCGGCGCTGATGCTGTGGCGGATGGAAAAACCAGCTTGCAGAAAGGCCGGACACTTGTGCAGAAGACACTGGCGCCTTGCTGTCTGCTCCTCGTGCACATCTGACTGTTCAACATCAATATCAGTTTCCAGGGCCTGGGTCCTCATTAGTCAGCTAACGAAGACCCACGCCCTAAGAAGTTCCGGCAAAACAACTCCCTGGGACTATATAAACCCCTGAGCAGAGAGCTCAGGGGCAGACCTCAGCAGGACGTCGGAGAGAGAACAGCTCAGGAGCAGACCTCGGCTGGACCTCAGAGAGGGAACAGGAGAGCTGCCTGTTCCCCTCCAAAGCAGACCTCGGCTGGACCTCGGAGAGGGAACAGGAGAGCTGCCTGTTCCCCTCCAAAGCAGACCTCGGCAGGACTTCGGAGAGGGAACAGGAGAGCTGCCTGTTCCCCTCCAAAACAGACCTTGGCTGGACCTCGGAGAGGGAACAGGAGAGCTGCCTGTTCTCCTCCAAAGCAGACCTCGGCTGGACCTCAGAGAGGGAGCAGGAGAGTTTGCTCCCCTCCTGGGCCCTCTTGCCTGGAGGTTTGGTTTTTCCTCTACTTGTAATTCTTCTTTCCTGTAAATAAATCCTGACTTACCACTACTCTTGTGGTCCATTGATTCCTTCTTCGAATCACCTGAGACCAAGAACCTGAAATTCCGGTATCAGCTCCTTGTTCTCAGGGATTTGAAGAATGAACCTTTGAAACAAATCAGTGGTAAGATAGGATTTATTATACAGAAAAGACTACAGAAAAAGTACTAGAGCTCCTGGCAGAGAGAAAGACTCAAGTGGAAAATCTCCTGTGGGTCCTTTGTCTAGGGGTATGCATAGTCTCATGGGTCCTTTGTAGTTACATTTGGCCAGGACTTGGTAACAAATGAATGGATACAGCTTCAGCTAGTGGCAAAGTGAATGAGCCCCTTAATGAATGGACATAGTTCTTTCTGCTCAGGGTAAGGTGAATGAACTATTATTCCCTTCTTGTAATTACCCAGGCCTAGGAAACTTACATGAAATTGCTCACGCCCAGGAAGTGGAGGGTCCATGTTCAGCCCTGAGTGGGGGAATCCTGCCTCATGGTCACTCTCAGCTTCAGAAGCTGTGTGTGTGCTGCACATGATCCATATGGTACAACAAGGGGAAAGAAGAGGTGGCTCTGGCAGCAGTGTTGGCTATGCCATGGCCTCCCTCAACTTCCTAGAGATCCACGGGCTTCAGCACCACCAGCCCCTCTGGCTGCACTTGGCTCTCCAGCCCTCAGCTGCCCACCCAGGACAGTGATGCAGAAGGCGTGGTGGGTCCTTCTGAACAGCTTGTGCTGCCAGAGCCGGGCACTACCCACCCTGTGTCACCTTCATTTTGAGGGGGACATATTCTCACTCTTGTCACTGTGATGAAGTGCTGTTGTGTCACAGCTCACAGCAACCTCAAACTCTTGTGCTGAAGTGATCCTCTTGCCTCAGCCTCCTGAGTAGCTGAGACTACAGGCACCTGCCACAACACCCGGCTATTTTTTTAGAGATGATGTCTTGCTTTTGCTCAGGAAGATATCAAACTCCTGAGCTCAAGGGATCCACCTTCCTTGAGTGGTAGATTATAGGCCTGAGCCACAGCACACTGCCGGGCTAGTTTTTTTCTATTTTTAGTAGAGACAGGGTCTGACTCTTACTCAGGCTGGTTTCGAATTCCTGGTTTGAAGCTATCCACACACCTCAGCCTTCCAGAGTTCTAGGATTACAGGTGTGAGTCCAAGGACTACACTGCACCTGGCCATAAATCCCTCAAGGAACCAAAGGAATGATACGTATTGGATGTCGATAGTGAGGAAAGATAAGAGCCAAAAGCGCCTCTGTCAGAAATTGACCTAGTGTTTTGGTTATGTCCTGTTTGAAACATTTCTTCCATTTCAGGCTTCTGGAACACCACAGTTGCCTGGTTTTACTACTAACTCTGTCTCTACTTTCTAGTCAACTTTGCCAGGTTGAGCTCACATCCATGGCCTATAAATTTGGAAAATTCCAAGACTCGAATTTAAATGTCTGTTTTCAATCTGTTCCTCATTTCTTCAATGAGCCCATTCAGGCTCAGAGTCCTGACACTACCTGAATGGTGATGCCAGCCTAGGTTTTATCTCTAGTCCTGAACTTCTAACTGACGTCTAACTGCTCATTTGACATTTCTGTCTGTGTACAGAAGCAATTCAAACTTAACGTATGTGAAGCCATCCAGAATTCCTCTTAAAACCTGTCATTCCTATGATCTTCCCCTCTCAGTCATTGGCAACTAAATCTATTCTTCCAGTTGTTTATGTCGAAGACCTTTAGGTCATTCTTAGCTTTTCTTCTTCTCTTACAATGTACATCTAATGTGTCAGAAAATTCTGTTGGCATTATCTTTACATTATATAGAGACTACGACCACTTCTCAAAGCTTCCACTGCTATCACCTAGTTTAAGTCACTATCGCCTTTCACTTAGGTTATTGCAATAGCCTTATAACTTACTTCTGCATCATGTTAATATCTAAGTCAGATCATGCCACTGCTTAAAATCCTCCAGTGCCATCCCATCTCACTAAAAGTCATTAGAATGGACTATAGGTCAGCACTACTGACCACACCCCACCCGTGACATGCACTGCCATTTACTCTTCCCGGGTACCTGCAGGGGTCCTTTCTTTCTGACTGTACTCAGATTTCACTTCAGTAAGGTCTTCTCTGACCATCACATCTAAAAGAATAACTTCCCCCCATGTGCGCATTTACAGACACTTCCAAGCCCCCTTGCCTGCTTTATTTTCCCCTTGTACTTATCACTGTCTAAAACACTGCACATTCTACTTATTTATTCTTCTTTCTTGTCCATTTTCTCTACAAATATAAAACATACTGGCCACAGGGATATTTCCTATGTGTAAAAGAGTGCCTTGCACACAGTGACGCTCAATAAATATTTCTTACATGAAGAATAAATCACTGATGAAACCATAAAAAGATACAGTCAGAGTTAGAACAGACAGGATTTCAGACTATCTTCACTGACTTTTCTGAAGCACATAAACAATTCTTGCCATTTTCAACAAATTTTAAAAAGATTTAATTTCAAAATATTATAATATATTTGGTTACATGTAGTGATTTTGTTATACTTGAATCAGGGTTCCAAGTGTTCTCATCCCCCAGACCGTGTTCACTGTGCCCATTAGATGGCTTTTCACCCACCCCGCCCCACCCCTGCTTGATTTCCACTGACTTAAAAAGTTTTGTGTGTGATTTTTTTCCTAATAAATCTCAGTGTTCATGAGTCATGTGGTAAGTGAGAAATGTATATTGACAGTGATTCTGAAAGCAGATGGCATCCATTCATATATTCATTCAGTCCCTGTATTCAGAGAAACAGAACCAATCAGAGATACAGCTATATATCTATATACATAGCTATAGATAGATACATGTATATATCAGAGAAGATTTATTATGATAATTGGCTCACAGGATGATGGAGGCCAAGAAGCCCCGTGATCTTCCATCTGTAAGCTTGGAGATGCAAGAAGGTTGATGATATAATTCAGTCCAAGTCTGAGAGCTGAAACCAGAAGCACCTGTAAGTCCAGAGATAGAAAAGATGGATGTTTCCCCTCAAAGACAGAGTGATTTCACCCCTCTTCCTCTTTTTTGTTCTATTTTGGCCCTTCACAGATTGGATGATACCTGCCCACATTGTTGAGGCTAAACTTTACTCAGTGTACTGATTTAAATGCTAATCTCTTCCAGAAACACCGTTACACACAGATCTAGAAATAATGTTAGGGGCCATTGGTAGTCCTATCTGGATTGGATTGCTATACTTTTTCATTTACTTTAATCATAGGACATGATAATACTAAGAGATATTCCCTAAGGAGTCTCCTATATTTCAAACATTCTCCTTCTTACCTCCATTGTGCAGTAGTAGTCCAATTTCCCTTGGTAGTCCAGATTAAACCAGGTGTCAGCCAACACTCTATCTCTCTTCTAAGCCTGTTTACTTGGAAGAATGAGAAGCCTAAAGTGGCCCAGTGGCAGTCTTAACTTTCAGTTCAATGGAATCATTGTTGTATCTGCTGAGGGAAGCATTCCTCCCACTAGAACTAAGACCTGCAGACTAGTGTAACATAAAAGTGTTTGGGAAAGAAGCAAACTTGTGCTGTAGGTCTCTAGGGGTAATAGTAAATGGTGCCTATTACTCCTTTTTTCCTCTCGATTCCTAGACCTGTTAATCCTGGTTATCAGAAAAACAGGACCATATATTGAATGATGATTCAGAGCAAATACCACCTTCTGGGGGACCCTGTCCCAGCCCTGCAAGGTATTACACCAGGGAGCTCTGTAACTGAATCTTCAGAACGCCATTCCATGGTTTTATCAAGCCAGCTGCTTCAGGATGCAGGGAACATGGTAAGACCATGAATTTCATGAGCATGGGCTCATGACACACTTCTTTTGCTGTGAAGTAAGTTTTGATCAGAAGCTGTGCAGAATCCCATGACAGTGGATAAAGCATTCTTTAAGTCAATGGATGCTATTTTTAGCAGGAGCATTTTAGGGGAAGGCAAATCCATATTCAGAGTAAATGTCTATTCAGTAAGGACAAAACATTGTGCCTTCCAAGATAGAAGCAATCCAATGTGATCAACCTGACACCAGGTAGCCAGTGTTCCCCCAGGGAATGAATGGTGCCATGTCGGGGGTCAGTGTTGGTCTCTGCTGCTAGTAGATTGGGCAATCAGTAGTGGACACATCCAGATAGGCCTTGGTGAGTGAAAGTCCATGTTGATGGACCCACATGTAACCTCCATCTCTGCCCCTACAGCAACTTTGTTCATAAGCCCATTGCATGAGGAAGGTGGCCAGGTAAAGAGGCTAACTGGTACCCATATAAGGTGTCATCTTATCCACTTCATTATTAAAATCTTCCACTGCCAAGGTTCCCCTTTGATAAGCATTTACAAGAGACACAAACATGTCTTTTGCTCATTCAAAGAGGTCTAGCCACATACCTCTTTCCCAAATTTATCATCAGTATTCCAGCCATGTTACTTCCTAGTCCCCTACAGCCAAGCTATGGCACAAAAATCACTATCTAAGCATACAGCTGGCTATTTCTCCTTCCAAATAAAGTGCAAGACCAGGTGCACTGCAGGATTTTTGGCTTGCTGGAAAGATTTCTGTTCAACACTGTCCTTCAAGGAAGTCCCAGAGACAGGCTGCTGTAGAGCTGCTCACGTTCAGGGTGTGCATGGGTGTGATGTAGAACCATCTGCAAGTCAGGCCTGAGTCTTGTATATTCCATAACAGAAGGAGTTGCACATTGGAACTATGTTTTGGACAATAGTGAACCACATATGCAACGCTGGTCCCCTAAGATCATAACGGAGCTGAGCATTTCCTGCTGCCTAGTGACCTCTCAACATTGGCTCCCGTCTTGGGGTGATGCTACTGTAGGCAAATCTCCTGTGCTGCCACTTATTTAGAAGCATAGCACATACACTTATGTACTGTCTTTAATACTTGAGACAGATAATAAATGACTATGTTACTGGCTTAGTGTTTATGTCTATTTATGTATACCTTTTATTATTTCAGAGTGTACTCCTTCTACTTACAAAAATGGTAAGTGTAAAA
Organism: Perodicticus potto; assembly: GCA_963574655.1. NCBI lineage: Eukaryota > Metazoa > Chordata > Mammalia > Primates > Lorisidae > Perodicticus > Perodicticus potto. Next base: position 25,420 of record CAUYRH010152298.1, read on the forward strand.
CAGCTTCAGGTGAGTCCTTCAGAAGGTTTTCCAGGAGGAGACATTGTTGTCAGAAGAGATGACAGCTCCATGCATGTTACTGCTCAGAAGACCTTCCAGTGGGACAAGAAGTAGACCTCAGAGTCGGTGATGTTGATGGTTCTGACCCTGTTTAGTCCTGGGTAAATGCATGTGTTTTAGAATGAGAATATAAAAAATACATTTTTTTGTACAGATTACCACATTTGTGTATTTTGTGTATGTGTGTGTGTGTAGAGACAGAGTCTCACTTTATCGCCCTCAGTAGAGTGCCGTGACACCACACAGCTCACAGCAGCCTCCAACTCCTGGGCTTAGGCAACTCTTGCCTCAGCCTCCCGAGTAGCTGGGACTACAGGTGCCCACCACAACGCCCGACTATTTTTTGTTGCAGTTTGGCTGGGGCCAGGTTTGAACCCACCACCTTCGGTATATGGGGCCAGTGCCCTACCAACTGAGCCACAGGCACCGCCCTACAATGCTTGTGTTTGAAGATAAAAATTATAAAAGATTCAAAAAGTTAAAAATATTAAGAAGTTTATGAAGTAGAAATAGTATAGGAGCTAAGGTTCATTTATTAATAAAGAAAGAACATTTTTAATAAACTCAGTGCAACCTAAGTATACAGCATTTATGAAGTCTACAGTAGGGGACAGTAATGTCCTAGGCCTTCACATTCACTTCTCACTCACTCAAAGCCCCACCCAGAAGAACTTCTAAACCTGCAGGCTCCATCAACTATCATCAGCTCCAAAGCTAAGGGCCTTATACAGGTGCACCACATCATTCCTTTTTATACTGTATTTTTCTATACCTTTACATGACTAGATACAGAATACTTACCCTTGTTTTAAATTGCCACAGTGTTCAGTACAGTAACATGCTGGACAGGTTTGTAGTCTAGGAGCAATAGTCTATCCCATATTGCCTAGGCATGTCGGCTGCCCCATTTAGGTATATATATTTACACTAGGTATATATGTATTTTCACTGTGATGTTTGCAGGAACATGGAATCACCAAAAGATGTATTTTTTAGAACATATTCCTTTTGTCAAATGACACATGACTGCATGTACACAACTAGAAGTATACATACAGAATATATATACACACAATCACATAAATATACATTACATATTAATCTGTAGGATACATATGAATAGGGTATATATTGATAGGATATAAATGAATATACATACACACGTATCCAGAGAGCACGATTGAGAGAGAGATTTAGTTAAGAAATTGCCTCACCTATTGTGGTGATGGAGAAACTCACGCTTTGCCATCTACAGCTGAAGACCAGGAACAGGGTGGTATAATTCAGTCTGAGTTCGAGGCCTGAGAACCAAGGAGAGTAGGCACTGACAGTGTGCGCCCAGTCTGAGTCTGAAGGCCTTGAGAACCAGGAGTGCTGATATCCAAGGTCAGAAAATGAATGTCTCAGCTCAAACAAGGAGAGGGATTTCCCCTTTCCTCACCCTTTTTGTTCTATTCAGGCCCTCAATATATTGGATGACGCCTGCCTACAATGTTGAGGGTGAACTTTACACATTGTACTGATTCAAATGTTAACCTTTTACTAAGAAACCCTCATAGACACATTCACAATAATGTTTTACCAGCTATCAGCGCATCCCTTAGCCCAGTCAGATTAAGGCATTATCACAGTCTACAAATAGTTACTGAATGACTACTATGTACCAGGAGCTAAATACAAAGATGAATAACACAATATTCACAAACTTGTATTAAACATTGGCAATATACTGGGAGAGTGATAAACTAAGGAGATAAATACACAGTATAGTCTTGGGGCAGGTGCCGTGGCTCACGTGTGTAATCTTAGCACTCAGGGAGGCTAAGGCAGGTGGATTGCATGAGCTCCGAAGTTCAAGGCCAGCCTGAGCAAGAGTGAGATCAGCCTGAGCAAGAGAGAGACCCTATCTGTACTAAAAATAGAAAAAACTAGTTGGGCATTGTGGCAGGTGCCTGTAGTCCCAGCTACTTGGGAGGCTGGGGTAAGAGGACCACCTGAGCCCAGGAGTTTGAGTTTGCTGTGACCTATAATGATGCCAGGACACTTTATGCAGGGTGACAGAGTAAGACTGAGACTGTGTCTAAAAAAAAAAAAAAAAAAAAAAAAGGATGGTCTAAAGAAGTGAGAATAGGACAAATGGCTAAATAGGCAATTACTAAAATTGTGTAAATACAATAGATGCAAAATGGAATATGTGTATTCCGTAACAGAGATATGAATAATGCAAACTTAAAGGGTAAATTTCTAGTGAAGGATTCCCAACAGGTGCAATATCTGGCCTGAGTTCTAAAAAATATGTCTTGCTTGACTACATAAACTTTGTTAGACAAGTGACAGTATAATATTTATCCCCTCTTTTTTTAGGCCAACAAACACTTGTTAATATTTTAACATATAAATATTTAAAAGTACATCTGCATTTAGGAATGTTATTTTAATAAATATTAAATTTATCAGGCTATCTTTAATCTACAAATTTTAATTTGTATTGCTAATCTAAAATAAGATGAGATTGTTCCCTCAGAAGTCTTCAATGTTTTGCAGATTAATGTGAACGTAACAGGAAATATTTGGGACACCTATATATTTGGGAATCTCTGCTCATTAAAAATAACATGGCAGTATATATTTCTTAGAACCATAAAAATAAAAAGTTCTATAATTTCTCCTTTTTTTCCTTGAAATTCAATATATGGAAAGGAGTGACATAATTTTCTGCTCGCCTTCCAATTTACTTAACTTCATATTTAATTGTTGATATAAAAAGTATTAATTTTTCTGTTTTGAAATCCTATGTTCAAGTAAAATGCCTAAATAAAGAAGGTGGTGTGCTGTTTGGCAGAAGCATTGTATGTTGGAAAGCTTGTTCAGATTCTGTGTTTAGTGTAAACCCTGAGGCCACAAATCAGGGAAGATACCAATTAGAAGTAGATTTAAAGAAGAACCAGCAAGTTTAAATTGAATTTCTTCTACAATATTCTTCCAGAATTCAAATGGTTATTCTAATATTCATCATTCATTAAATGTTTTTATGCCATAAAAATTTCCAAGTAGTGCTATTTTTATCCATATCCTGCATAAAACGACATACTCAAAATATAGGTCAGGGTATTACTGACTACTTAGAGCAGGCACACACTTGGGAAATTTTATTCCTAAAGATTTATCTGAAGAGAGATAGATGTTTGGATTTTCTGGATTTAAATCTCTAAAGGCCTATATCTTTTATACGCAAACACGAACGGGCATTTCCTGTAAATAGTGAAGATCTGTTTAAAAGAGATTCATATATAAATTTTTAAGGCTAATTATTTTGATCTTTTAGAGATAATATACGTTGATAAAATCATATTATACAGCTATAGCACTGTATTACCTGTGAAAAGTAACTTCTTTCCCTGTAATGTCCAGGCTAATGCTGCATTTGCCCTAACATGATTCACCTGTTCTTCCAATTCGGCGCATAAGTCTGTGCTTCTTATGTTATCCATTCAATTTAGTATTTTCTTCTAATGAAATCACATCTGTTTTCTTTTTGTGTTAATTTTTAATGTTCTCCTAGGGAAAGTATGCCTAGTACCCAGCTGATTAACTGCTTCTTAGAAAACATGTTTTTAGAGGTGACATAAGTGCTGAAGCATGTAGAATGTACTACATATTAAATATGTGTTCTTTAACCATAAAAATAATAAATTTAAAATGAGAGTGATTTTACATTCCCAGAGCAATAACAAGTTATGCTTCAACAATCTGGATGAGTTTAAGACCATAAATGTTCTTCCACTTGATATTTTGTAAAACCTATAGAATCTTATTAGCACACATACATTTTGGGAAGACAGCTCTAAGAGGGTTTTATTTCCCCTTGAGTGGTAAACATTTTCAGGTGTTCAAAGGAATTTAATTCAGGCAATTGCATGTATTTAATGTTTTGCAGAATATATAGCAGTAAACAAAGATTTTTTCTGAAAAAAATATTCTCTGATTTTAAATAAAATGTTTACCAAATGTTTTTAAAAGTAAATATTCCACCTTTGTTTTCTGTATTACCAATAATGTCTTCTGTCTTCTTACTGCTACTCTTTTTCTTCCCCTTATCATGATCCCGCCCCTTCCTACTTCTTTGTCTTTTCACTGTAATCATAACGACTCTCTTCAATCAAGGTCTTTCTCACATGGTAGATTCTGTACTATTTCTTCATGCGTCCTAATCAAAATCAATACATTTTGAAATAATCACAGATGCAGTCTACTCTTATTCATTCTATGATTGAGTCAAACATTTAATTCCATTCGCAAGGAATAAGCTACCAATTGACGAATACGTTATTTCCAGTGTTCGAAAAGGCTGCCTCCAAATTTTTAGAACAACTTTTCCAACCTAAAAGAGATTTCCAGAGACTATATGCCTATTAAGTACATGCAAAAATCGTCGTAGAAGTAACGTCATCATTTGAATTTTTCCCTTCACAGTGTTCTGTATTCACAGACTACTTAGCTCTGGTGTAACCATCTTGCAAAGAAAGATGTGTCACTGGTTAAAAGATGAAAGTGTAATTAGACAGCGTACATCTATATTCAAAACAAAACAATAACAAAAAATAAACATGGGGTAGAGGAGGGATATCCTGACTGTTGTTTCAATAAAGGGTATATAATAGGGCTTTACTGTGTAAATAAGGAAAATGTATATAAACATAACAGCTACTCTAATAAGAGGTCATAGAATTAAGTGATAAAGAGCACTGTTCCTACAGAGCTATCATCAAATATGCATTGAATCAGCAGACCAAGTTCAGGTAAGTTACTTAACCTCCATAGTCCTCAGTCTCTGCGTATGCAAAATGGGAGTCGTGATGGTATTTACTATCATGAGATATTAAAGGCAATTATAAAAAGGGACATGGGAATGTTTAGCATGGTACCTACAAGTATTCAGTAGATGGTTATCCATTGTTATTAATATGCCCCAAACCCAAATTGTTAAGTAGGTGGAAAAATATATTGCTCCAACCTACCAAGAAACTAAATATGTATAAAAATAACTCCAAATTACCCTCTTTAATAGAAATAAGTGGTAAAAAACATGAATGTAATTATATTTTGCAATTTTCCAGAATATAGCCATGTTTATTTTCTAACCAGAACATTTGTTAGGAAGTAACATGCTTCCAGTATTCAGCATATTTTTGTTGAATGTCTAGAATTTGTTAACTATTCTAAGAACAGGCTGGGCATAAAGCAGTGGAGAAGGCAGGACGGGTTTTTCCTCCTGAAGATGACCTCTAGTCAGTAGAAGAATGGGTTAGGGCAGGAAAGCAAACAGAAAACAAATGGCCCAGAAGAGGTGGCTTACACCTGTAACCTTGGCCCTTTGGGAGGGCAATGTAGGAGGATTGCTTGAGGACAGGAGCTCAAAAGCAGCCTGAGCAAGACCCCATCTCTCCAAAAAATAGAAAAATTAGCCTGGCATGGTGGCATGTGTGTACCTATAGTCCCAGCACTTGAGCCTGAGAGTTTAAGGTTTCAGTGAGCTAATAACATGGCATGACACTCTAGTCTGGGTGAAAGACTGAGACCCTTTCTCAGAAAAAAAGGATAAATACATAAATGAGATAATTTCATGAAACAAATACTCTGAGAACTAGAATTTAAAATGATACTCAGAATGTGACTGGCTGGCTTTGACTGGGGCATGCTGGGGGAGAACTTCCTTTGAAAGTAAATTTAAACTGAAGTGTGAATGATAAGCTAGCCAGTTACATAGCGTAACAGCAGCCTGGTGACAGCCAGAGGTAGTTGCTGAAATAGATGAAGGGAGTAAGACCAAGTAAAGTTTTAGTAAGAAAGGAAAAGTTTATTTTAATGGCTTGGCTGATAAGCCAGGCCCCATCCTAGTGACTGCAGGTATCATGGAGAGTACGGTGCTAGATTTTATACACAACTTTGAGGGTTATCAGTTGCTTCTTAGAAATTATTCAAGATCTGATCTGGCTGTTCCCAAAACAACTCAAGTTAGTATGACGTATAACTACCTCGGTCTGTCTATGTCTGAGACTCCCTTGGAGTCTGATTAACCTCCTTCTTAAGGCAATGCACGTCGTAGGTCTCAGTTAGCCCCATTCCCATAACAACTCAGCATGGCAACCCAGGCCCACCTGACTCAAGCCAGTCCAGAATTAGCCAAAATAGCCTGACCACATCCACCACCCACTCTGTTAATATCTAACTTAATGCCCAACCTAACAATAACTAGTGCAAAGACCCTAAAGTGGGGGTGGGGGGGAAATCTACTATTTTCATATGTAGGAGGAACAAAAACCAGGCTGATGTGTGTCTGGAGTTCAGTAGTCTAGGGGAAGAAAAATACTCAAATAATTTCTTTTGTGTTTTCATTTATTTTCCCTTTCAAGGCTCAGGGACTATTTTTTAGTTAATTGGCACATTTATTATTGATGTTAGAACAAAAACATTTTATTTTAATCTGAGAATCTATAATATCCCAGAATATGCTCACTGCACACCCTGACATCATTGGCAGTATTAAAATTTCTACAAAATTTATATACCAAAGGCAGGGAGGAAACTAATCCTGGATTTTTCTATAAGATGGAAAACCTCGTCCCATAGAAACATAAAGAGTTCACGTGAAAACTGATAATTCTCTATTGCAATAGTAAGTTTCAGTGAGTCTATTTCCATCTGCAGGAACAGAACTAGGAGGTGGGGAAGATAGAGAATGCAAAACTGTGATATCCGTACCCTCCCAGGATGCAAATCATTTAGCAGTAAACTACTGTACTGAAGCTTTCACTGCCGGGGGTCCCTGAGCAAATGATTTCCATTACGAGTCTGTTCTAATAACCCCTTTGCTGACTCAGCTACCTAAATGTAAATATCACAGAAATGATTGGGAAATAAAAGTCAATTGGAAACAGTAAAATGAGATCTAAAAAAAAAATGTTTCCTACGTATGCCTTCAGATTCATAACTCTTTGTTTAAAAATCTGCTTATCATAAAGTCTTTTGACTCTATTTGAAACCAAGAGAAGAAAAATAATTCCTTTTTTCATGTATCACTTTATGCTGCTAAAGCTCCCTATCTTAAATGACAGCTGTTTGACCACATGCAAACAGAATGCATATAGAAAAGTTTCTAACTTTATACACACACACAAATATATATATATCTCAACTGAAATTTCCATAAATATTAAAACAGCCACAATGAATATTATAGTATTATTACAGTTAAAGCCTTCATTGTTTATTCAATAGAGGTCTTAGTGGTTACCTTGAGGTGCAAAAGAGATCTTGATTCAATTTTTTAAGACCCGTTTATTTGTAATATGCAGAAGGTGTTTTATTTTTTTCTGCCAATTTCTTATATTCCTTCTTCTTATCCACCCCTCCACCCCCAATCTCCAATAGCTTTTTAATACTACTAGCTGTTGAATTTAAAAACTGGCCTCAGGGGAAAACATCCTTTGTGTAATCTCTATGGTGACACTATTAAAGTAAAAAAAGTTGACTAGTAATGTAGTTTTCTGAAATTCATTCCATATAAAATTAGTGATGTAGTTTGGATGTTACTACATTTATAACTAAAATGTGAGATAGAAATATTATTATTATAAATGATAGTTAAACCTGCATAATTATGTATTTCAAAGCTGATCTGAGTAGGTTTAAAAGGCTATAAATGGCAGAGAAGTAAGCAGCTGCCTTTAGAAAGATTTTGGAATTAATAATAGAATTGAGTTAAAATTCCATCATGATTAAAGGTAAAATAGTAAAATATAGTTTAAAATATAAAGGCTTAAAGAAGAGACGTCCATGATAACAACTCAGAGTGAATTTGTGGCTATTACAATAAATGGGGACATTGAATCATGCCGGAGTAAATTGTGTCCCTGAGACTACAAGTGTAATTTTAAATGGTTTCCACTATTCCTTCTTTTTCAAATATATGTGATGACGGTTCATTCTTTTTCAGTCTGGTGTAAATATGTGCACATTTTTTTTAAAGCAGAAAGTTTCCTTTAACATATATCCCAATGCTCTTTTTGCATTAATGATATTTAGTCATTTTGAACGTAAAGAAGACCAGTTTAACAATCAGCAACATTTTACGTGTTTCCAAAAAGGCATGTGTTCAAGCTGAGGTGGAAGTAACCCTATGGAGACAGCTCAGTGTATGTGTGTGGAGAGGGAGCTGGCTGTTTGCAGGTAACTCACTTTCCCCCTTCAGCAGAAGACAATTACAGCTATTTATAATGATGATGAAATTAATATTGTTTCATTATATGAATATACCTGTTTTTGCATTTATTTCTTCCTACATAGTATACAAATATGCTTTACAAAATGTATAATCTAGCATAAAAACTCTAAAGAAAAACGATCATTTCTTCTAGAAGATTTTTGTTTCCTTTTTGCTGAGGCTTCAGGGAAATTACTAGAGCTCAAAATTGGGAAATAATAGTGAAGTGTATGGGTTAGCTATGTGTGCTTGATTCAGAAAAGGAGCTAGTAGATGTTATTCCGTTAATCTAAGCAGCCAGGGGTAAGAGATAATATTACCTATATTTCATAGGTGGAAAGTGGAGGTTCAAAGGGGTTATGAAATCTACAGAAGCAAGATTCAAATCCAAAAGATGCAGCCTGATGCCAAACTTGGATGGAGATCAAATAAGGTTAAGTTTGGCTGATTTTAGGAGCAGTGAAAAGGCAAATAACTGGGATGACTGAGGTTGGTTCACAGAGTTGCCAATATTTATCACTTGAATTATGCTATAGCAAAGCTGCACAAAAGCAAAAGCCAGAAATTTCACTAGGCTGGTTATGTAAATCAGACTATTAGTCCGATGTGTTATGTGTTTTTTGTGAAAATTTTACTATCACAGTAAATACCATCACTTTGTGTTTATAATGAAAATTTTACTATCACAGACCCAATATACTGTATTTCTGGATTTCTTTTCTAGTTTAATGAATATTAATGGCAAACACACAGTGAAGCTCTTTTGATTCTTTGGTGATTTAACCTTTGAAAGGTGTAAGCATAACATAAAGATTAAATAGGAAATGAAGCTAAATATACATTTTTTTAAAAAGACAAAGGAAACCTACATTTCCATTCAATGGCATTGTATTCCTTTAAATTAGAAAAAGATACATTTAAAGATAGCCTCTTTTTTCACTGGTCTGAACATCAGCAAACTAGGGCTTTGTTAGAAGAAACGGTAATTGTAGAGCCTCTGTCAATCCTGGAAACTGCTCTTCTATTATCAGCATTCCAGCTAATTTCAGCAGTCAGCACAGAATATGCAGAAGGTGACCTTGCCTACTGTATCTGGCCAGCCTTGTTTGAAATATTTGCCAAACTCAACAAATTTTTCAAAACTATAAGGCAGTGCTCATTGAATGGAAAAATTAGAGAATTCGAAGCAGATAAAAGTGCTTATTGGATCTCTATTGAGTCCCTAATCTCCCCTCTAGCTCCACCCCTCACTGCCAGGCCGAGTCACTATCACATTATTCTTTGTTTTCTTGGTCTCCTTTGCACGTTCTTGCCCACACTCCCTCTCTTTCTCTTTCACTCTCACAATCACTATTTATCACAACATCTAGCTATATGTATTTCTATGAAGCATCACAGTATTCATCCCTCTTCTTTCTAAGTAACTTATAAATCCTACAAAAGGACTACATTGTAACAGAATAAGAGTTAACCTAAAAAAAAAAAAATCTTCACTACTGATTTATGATCATTTACTGAATCTAAGCACACCACAAATTAGGCATCTTGGTCAAAGGAGCAGGAAAAGTTGCCACTAGTGATTTTCCAGAGGTCTTACAACCTAAGCTAACGGACCCTGTAACATAGAACACCTCCTCTGGTATCGTGCCCTATTGTGGTTTTTGGGGGGGATGGTGGTATTTTAAATTATTTTTATTTTTAATTATAATGCGTATTTAACAGTTGCATACCTTTCTTGAGTACATGTGATGTTTTGATACAGGCATATAACGTGACTTAATCAAATCAGGGTAATTGGAGTATCCATTGCCTCAGGCATTTATCATTTCTTTGTGTCAAAACATTCCAATTCTACTCTTCTAATTATTTTAAAGTATACACTGCCTTGCTGATTACAATCACTTTGTTGTGCTATGAAATACCGCTCATCCTAACCATCTAATGATATTTTTGCACCCATTAACCATCCTCCCTTTATTTCCCCACTCCCTGCTATGCTTCCCAGCCTCTGGTAACCATCATTCTACTCTCAGTCTCCATGAGACCAATTGTGTGAAGTATTTAGCTGCCACATATGAGTGAGAGCGTGTGCGATTTGTCATTCTGTGCTTGGCTTATTTCACTTAACATCATGTTCTCTGTTTCCATCAGTGTTGTTGTAAATCTAGCCTATTGTTAACCTTGCACTTCCTACTATACCAATAGTCCCGTATTATGTCCTTACTTAATCATCCTTCTAATGAAACATCTGAAAAATCATCTCTGAGTAAAAATTGTAACCTAGATTTGTACAAAATCATATCTAATCACTAAAGCTACTCTTAGACTCTCAGGTGAGTTGAATACTGGAAATCAATCTACAATAATGCCCTTCTTAAGTCCTGCTAAGTCGTCGAAGTCTTTCAGGAAAACCCTTGGAGTTTCATGCAGATATAATTCTCTTACTGGCACTGTAGGAACTGTAAGACCTTGGAAAAACCTAGATAAAAGAGTTTAATTATCGCTATCCTAGATACCAAATGGACTTGTGCTTCCTGAGGGGCTAACTCATTCAAGCCAGTCAGAAAGATCTGTTACAAGGACCTGTGGGGGGGGGGGTGCTGATGCTCTGGTGAGCAAATGAAATTGAATGAATTAAATAAATGAGAAGTTGAGGAAATAGCAGTTCTTAAGGTGTTTTTTTCCCTTTAGTAAGAAATTGTTTCATAATTTTTCCAATATGGCTCCTTTATGGATAGGCTTAGTGGGCCTAGGCTAAGACCAAAAGGTGTGAGGCTATTAACTCCTGGAAAATTTCCAGGCTGCAACCTTTAAGAAAAAGAAATAAGTCTAGTTCACCCCCAAGATAAATGAGAAAGTACTAATTGATTTCTTCTTTCTAGTTCATTCCCAGTTTCTTGCTTGGCTAACTTCCTGGGAAACAAACCAGGAAGTATCAACTGTCCCCAGACTGATCTTTAAATAATACCAGGCAGAGAAGTTACTGAAACTAAGATGTATGGAGAGACAGTACTGAAACAAAAATGTATGACGTATGGCTAGCTAACCGCAAAATTCTGCTTCTGTATAATGCTTGCTTGCTATCCCTACCCAAATGCACCTGGACAGCCTGTGTGCCCAACAGAATGCAGACCAAGCCTTAAAAACCCGACCCCTTAAACACTCGAGGCTGCTCTCGGAATTCCCACGTTGGGACACCGAGGCAGTCACCAGCCAGCTCTTCAATAAAAGGACTCTGCTGTAAATTTGGCTTGTTTGGCAGTATGGTCTTTGTGAAACTCCTGGGCACAATCTTATGATTTGGCAAGGATATAGGGTCTGCAGAGAAGGATGGAAAGCCCCCCCGGGCATCAACATGCCACCCCTGGTTTTAAACTATGCCACCTCCCTACTTCACTCCACTCTGCTTGCTCTGAGCATTTCAGTTCCCATGGCCCTCCTCATTTGAGTCCTGTATGCTGTCAACTTTAATACTTAAGTTTCTTGCCACAACCTGGGCACCAGTATATAGACGCAGGGTATAATTCTCAATGTTTGCCCTCCAGCCACCAGAATACATCAGCAGAAAGGGGAAGGGCAGCTTCCCTAGTTCAGATTCCATGATGGAATGGAACAATTGGGCCGCTCCTCTCCTGGGAATACCGTTCTAAGGAGGGTCCGGTCTGTACTTCCAACCCAAAACTTTCCCAGATCTTTCCCTTTATAAAATTTTGAGACACATCATATCAAGCAAGATTAGCAATATTGGGGATTTTAAAGGGTGATATCCTGATGGAACTTGGAAGCAAAATCTACCTCTACGTTCTTATTATCTTTTATCCGCAACTATTACAATCGTATTGATTCCTTTCCCTTGAAAGTGTCAGTCTATAAATATGATTTTCTGAACTACTGAATAGGTCTAATTCCATGACTCAAATCGCTTAGTGAACATATACTGCCTATGCCATTATAGTTGTGAAAACCTACTCTACTCTGCTGGGTACAATGTACTCGCACATGTGATGCACATCCATGTTTTGTGCCCAAACTTTCAGGAAAATGCCCCTTGAGGAAGTGGCTGGCTCTTGGCAGAGCCAGACTCCTCTGGGAAGGTTAATGCCTCTCTGTAAACATGCAGATTGTGCTGCCCCCTTGCAGCTGTCCACTCTGTGAAGACTGTCCCTTCCTCTCTCCTGGGAGCCCTTCCTTCCCCCACCACATTGGGCACTATGGCCAAGATGGCTACAGGGCAGCAGTTTCAAGGCCACTTGGTCCATGAGTAGCCATGTGGGTCCCTGGGGCCTGCCTGGGTCTCCCAGTCCCGTCTGCGCAGCCAGACCTCAGGCCTTGGACCTCACCCCACAGGTCTGTGGGTTGCCCCGCCAGATCCACCCCTGCTTTTTCCCCAGATTGGGGCTCCTGTGAGGCACTCCAGCCCACTCCACTGGATCCTAGATCCTCCTGGACCAGAATCCCGTATGTACTGCAGGCCAAGATGCGAGGGCACAGCAGCCCTGGGAGGCCCACTGGACTCCCCCACTTCTGAGCCATACCGTCCATGTATAATGTGCATCTTATTTTTCCTCCAAAATTTTGGCCAAAAAGTACACATTCTACACACTAAAATATGGGTAACTTTGGAAATACTAACAGAATATGCCATATTAAATAATATGAATTTTTACATTATGTGTGTGCTTTTTATTTCAGTTTAATTGGTGTTTTGAAAGAAAGTAACTTTGTTCATACCAGGCTTTTGCATTTTTTTACCTAAGAGAGTATATTGACTTATGGCTCATTGAAGTTCATGAGAAGTCCATTATATTAATTCTGTCTCCCTCGCATCTCTTTCAAGTGAAATTAATTTCACCTCCATTATGGATTATATTAATTAAATCAATATGATTATTGTTTTAATTTTATATTAAATTTCTGAGCTTAGCGTAAATTATCTATACAGCATAAATAACTATGAAGCATTTGCCTTTACATAAAATAATTCCACTATCTTCTTTTTTGTTTTTTTTTTCTAGTTTGGGCACTGATAGTATCCAGAACATCTAAAGAAAATATATTCCATTTCAAAATTTTAACAGGAGCCAGTCGTTGTGGTGGGCGCCTGTAATCCCAGCTACCCGGGAGGCTGAGGCAAGAGAATCACCTAGGCCCAGGAGTTGGAAGTTGCTGTGAGCTGTGTGATTCCATGGCACTCTACCAAGGGTGGTAAAGTGAGACTCTATCTCTACAAAAAAAAAAAAAAAAACTTTTAACAGGGTGAGGTATAAGTGAAGACAGAGGCCCTTTCACAACCATGAGCATGAATAATCCCTGAGGGGTCGATCTGAAGGTAACCTACTCTCTCAAGTCTGTTCCCATAGCCTATGTTTCACCATCCACCATCAAGAATTTCCAAATTTAGAAACTGTTCAAAAGAAAGAGCAAAGTGAATACATTCATCACACATCTTTTTCATGTATACACTGCATAGATTTTTTAAATTTCTTTTATGTTTAATTATTACATATACATAAGAGTTGCACATATTTATGCGATACATCTGAAATTGAGGTACAAGCATATGATGTGTAATGATCAGGTCAGGTAGTTGGGATATCACCTCAAGCGTTTATTATTTCTGTCTTTCCCCTGTACATTTTTTTGTCCCTGCTCCAGATATAGACTTATATAACCCATTCTTACACAATAATAAAAATGGCAAAGACTTACTGAGTGCTTACTGTTTGACTAGCACTATTGCAAGTAATTTATATGTATTGCCTCATTTACTCAGAACATAAATCTGTGAAGTACACCTGATGATATTTCCATTTTACAGCTGAGAAAAGTATATAAATAACTTACTCAAGGCCCATAGCTGTATGTGGAACTGCATTCAAATTTGGCTGGTTCCAAAGTTTATGCTCTTCATCATTGCATTATATTTCCTATTTGGGAAGATCATTATATTTCATAATTTTTTTAAATTCAGGGACTTAATTTTTAGAATCAATTAGATTCTAAAATCAAGTGAGGCTGTGATTTAGGGATTCCTTCTTTCTCTGCCACTTTTTCCTGAAATGGTTGCCATTGAGCAGGGGACAAAGCAAAACTGTTTATTATCTTCTCTGCCTTACCCTTTCTTCTCACCTCCCCTATCACCTCTATAATGCTGAAGCTTTAGTGATTTTGAGTAATCCATTCAGTCTCTAGAGTTAATTATTTTTGTGAATTAATCTCAACACTTCTACTGAGAGCATTGTAATCAAGTTACTAAAAAATCAAAATCAAAGGAGAATTTATGTAGTAATTGTAAGTAATGCACAGGAATAGGAATGCAAAGATACTGAAAATAATTAATGAAGGTTAAAGCTAAAGTGCAAGAGGAAAAAATCATCAGAGTGTTTGTAGCAGGGGATGTGTTTGTGATGATCTTGTGATTTCTTCAAATACAGCTTTTTTAGAATTTTTGGTACTCATGGATATCCCTTTTTTGTAATGAAAGAAAATGGATGTATGAGAAAAATGCACAAGACTTTAATATATCATATATATCATCACGTTATTATACATAATATCCAGGTTTGCATTTCCACCCTCAATTTTTCATTCATTCATTCATTCTTTATTGATTGATTGATTGATTGATATTTTTAAGACAAAGTCTTGTCCTCTCACCCTGAACTAGAATGTAGGGGCATCATCAACCTCACTGCACACTCAAAGTCCTGGGCACAAGTGATCCTCCTGTCTCAGCCTCCCAGAGTGCTAGGGACTATGTGTGTACATCATGACATCAGCTAATTTTTTCTATTTTTAGTAGAGAGGGGATCTTGCTCTTGCCCAGGCTGGTCTCCAACTTCTGACCTCAAGTGATCCTCCAGCCTCTGCCTCCCAGAGTGCTAGGATTACAGACCTAAGCCATAGAACCCAGCCTATAAATTATTCTCTCCAAATCTTTTTCTTAGGAAGATACTCTAAGAAAACAAATTTTTCAAAACAAATGCAACTGATTTTTTTAATTAAAATAAATATAGTTTATTATGGTTGATACAGTGCTAACAGACTCTAATGCGTTTATAGTATGTATTTGTTCTTAGTTAAAAAGTATTCTAGTATCTTGATTTTAAATTTTACATGCTCTTGTATTTTGTAAACTAACTATCAAAAGGTGTAAAATATTAATATTGAGAATCTAATTCTAAACCAGTGAGTTTTTATTTTATCCCTCTTAAAAATTACTTCTCTCATGGATAAATTGATTAAATCACAACCACAATCCTAAAACCATGACCAGACTACAACATTGTATGTCTAGAGTCTTGTCAAGGCTTGCTCAATATAACTATTAGGGCATTACCCATGGTTTAGTAAACTCCTGACGCGACCAGTCATATTCGATCATTTTCCAACCTACCCTTTTTTGTCCACTCCCTGAAAATGCAAGTTACCTGAAACATGTTAGATAATACTTGATTTTTTTCAAATGTTTTGAGGTGTTATAGGAACTCTACCTCTCGGTAATAGAAAGCATATTAATTCTTTTGAAAATTACATTTCAGTGAGTAGGGTCAATTGCTTTACTAAAAAATTTCTAACAATTGGCTCAGTGCCTATACTGTAACCAAAGTGGTTACAATGACAGCCACATACACAGAGGCTGGTGGGTTCAAACCTGGCCAGGGCCAGCTAAACAACAATGACAAATGCAACAAAAAATAGCTGGGCATTGTGGAGAGCGCATGTAGTCCCAGCTACTTGGGAGGCTGAGGTAAGAGAATTGCTTAAGTCCAGGAGTTTGAGGTTGCCGTGAACTGTGATGCCACAGCACTCTAGGGACGGCAACATAGCGAGACTCTGTCTCCAAAAAAAAAAAAATTTCTAACACTTGGCCTAGTAAATGACAATGGGTCATTAATTATGTTAAAATTAGAGGGCAAATAAAAGTCTTACAGAAATTCCAATATTTTAATTGGAGGAATATACAATTTTCTTCAAAGTCTATTGTTTATTTTTAATGTGAAAGTAAATGTGAATTTTATCAGTAAAAGACATTATATCTGCTATAATGATTAAAGGGAAGTCTAAGTCAGTGGTTCTCAACCTTCCTAATGCCGCAATGTAGTTTCATTGTTATAAAGGGGTTGCGACCCACAGGTTGACACTTAGATCCGCTGGTCTAAGTGTATCTATACCTAAAAGACCTTATGAATTCGGGTGCAGTATTCAAATAGAATCAGCCGTACAAGTTTTTATAGCAGTGACGTCTTATGATTGGATTCCTTGTGATGACCCAGGGGAGACAGTGATGAGAGGGGATTAGTAAGTATGAAAGAGCACATGTAGTTTGCATACCCCATCAAGAATCCCAATTCACTACGGCAAGTGTCAGAGTGACATTCATGTGGATATTTGGTAGGTTGGCTTATTGAAGAAACCATTGACTCTAAGGCTCAGTTGACTCGAGGACAGTGGTTCTCAATAGGGACAATGCTACTCCTCAAAGGATGTTGGGCAATGTCTAGAGACATTTTGGGTTGTCATACTTGAGGCCTGCTCCTGGCATCCCTAGAGATAGTAACTATCACGCATTGCACGAGAAAGCCCCCACAACAACAAATGATTTTCTGGGCCCAAAATGTGAATAGCGTTGCTGAGAAACCCTGTCACAAAATATGGAAACCAAATTAGAAACAAAATTTGACAACAGAGGTGAATATTTGCTTATTTTCTCTGCAGGAAAAGCCTTGAGTAAGCAGGGAGCACGCTCAAAGAAAGTGTGAAATCATTGCCACCTACATTTTATGCCAGGTGGTCGTCTCCTAGTCAGGGTAATGATGTTGCTCTGCAGAGGAGTTGGACTATTCTCTGTAGGAAACGTGTGAGACGCTGAGATGATCCATTTGGGAGCCTCTTGGTAGTAACTGGCCTAATTCCAACTGTGAATGGACAAATGAAGCAACCCCAGCCTCGCATTCTGAGAGAGGTTTTGGGGAGAAGGCAAAATGTCTGTGACCATCTCGGAAAGAATCTGGTAGTTTGAGAAAAGGGGAGATTGTGATTGTCCACAATCACAGTTTTGGGGAGGAGAAACAAACTGTGCCACAAGGTCTATTTCGTGAGAAGCTAGTGCACTCTCTCCTGGATCACTCCTCAAGCTGCCCACCTTCTTTTAATTCCAACCCACACAGCCCTCTCCTTCCCATCTCTAGCCCACCCGCTCGCTGCTCTGTTCCTCTAGCAGTCCCCTTCCCCCACTTTTGAGCCCTCTCATTTTCCCCATACTTAGCAAATCCCTCTGGGTCCTCATCCTCATTACCGCGTGTCCCCAAATCACCCTTAAAGCGACCATAAATGGGGAAGATGGGAAATGGCAGCTAAATGTACCTTTATTTACAAAATATTCATTATACAATTTAACAAAATATTCTTTATGTGTTTTCCACTTCTTTGTAAAACTTGGTAATGAATGTTTCGTAAATAAAGATACATTTAGCTACCACATCCCATTTTCCCTGTGCATAGCAACTTTAGAGGTAACTTGGGGGACACACTGTATAGCATATTTTAGTCTCATCTGGGCTAAAACTTGGTTCACTACTGAAGGCACTTGTTCCCCTGATGATCCTTCTTGGCAGTGGGAGTCATCTTGGCCTCTTCTTCATTCAGAGCATGGCTTCCTGATGATTTGTCTCCCAATTTATTTATTTATTTATTTATTTATTTGACAGAGTCTCACTATGTTGAACTTGATAGAGTGCTGTGGCGTCACAGCTCACAGCAACCTCAAACTCTTGGGCTTAAGCAATTCTCTTGCCTCAGCCTCCCAAGTAGCTGGGACTACAGGCACCCGCCATAATGCTCGGCTATTTTTTGGTTGCAGTTGTCATTGTTGTTTAGCTGGCCCAGATGGGTTTGAACCCGTCAGCCTCCGTGTATGTGGCTGGCCCTGTAACCACTGTGCTGCTGGTGCTGAGCCTGTCTCCCCCTTTAGATCAAACCCTTTGTGCCTTTGATACTCCTGCTTTGATACTGCTGCTTTCCAACTTTGCAACCCTGTGTTCCTCGTCACCATAGGCTGACAGGCTCAAGTCACTTGCTTTTTTTTTGGTGATTATTTACTATATTTTTTAAATTTAAGTTTTTATTAAATCATCACTGTATACATTTATGGGATGCAATGTGATGATTTGATAGACAATGTGGAATGCTTAAATCAAACTGATCAACATAACCGTCACCTCACTTATTTGTTTGTGGTAAGACATTTATAATTTACTCTTAGTTGTTTTGATCTCTCAACCTCGGCATTATTAATACTGTTATATTAAGTACCACGCGCTAAATGATTGCACCACTGGAGCTCTACTCTTAGTTGTTTTGAAATGAACCCTTGCATTGTGCACACTAGGTGAGATCGCTCCAAATGCCCTCCCTCCCCCTCCTCTTCTTTCCTTCTTGCGGGACTGTATTTGTGTATTATCATTCGTATGAATGTGTAAGTGGTTATACATTGGTTTCATAATAGTATTGAGCCGACTGGACACTTTTTTCCCCCATTCTTGAGATACTTTACTGAGAATATGTCCCAGCTCCATCCAGTTACTTACTTTTGTTTGATGTCATCACGACCTCAACACCAGCTTCTTCTCCTAGCCAAGTCCTGACATCTTTCTCAGTGAGTTCAATAGTATTTTATTATTTCTCAGTGAATTCAAATAGTATTTTATTATTTCGAGAACTGATACATCTGTAATCATTTGGAAATAACAGTCTTGTATTCACACAGCTGGCCCACTCAATAGTGGTGCTAGAGAGGCACTTTCTTACATAGAGAACATTAAAAGAAAGAAGTCAGCATAGGAGTGGCTATCAAGGGAACATGCCACAGTGTCTGGAGCTGAAGGACCTGTCCCTGACAGGCGTGTTCAGATGCAGATAACAGGAGAGATGTGGTATCATTGCTAATGTGTCTACTGTGCTTTAAATGCATCTCTTTCAAAATTCATGTTGAAACTTAATCCCATTGTGGGGGTATTAAGAGGTAGGGCCTTTGGGGAAGTGATTAAGTCATGAGGGCTCTGCCCTTATGAATGGATTAGTACCTTATAAAAGGGCTGGAGGGAACTAATTTAGGCTTTTTTTTTTTTTTGCCTTTCTGCTGTCTGCCATGTGAGGACACAGTAAGTATGCCCTTCCCAGACGCCAAATGCCAGTAGCTTGATCTCGGGACTTCCTAGCTCCACAACCGTAAGAAATAGTTTTCTATTGCGTGTAAATCACCAGTCTCATGTACTTTGTTTTATCAGCACAAACAGACTAAGACGATGTCTCCATTTGCATTGACAGGCTGTGATGCTGAGGAACATTGTAGCTACATTTACTTAATTTTTCAGAAGCATCTGATGTCATTTATAGATAACCTAGCCTGCGGCAGGCATTATCCTGTGTGCTTTATAAATATTAACTCGTTCATAATAAGTCATGATTTTATACATGCTATACGTGTTTTTTAAATCCTTGGTTTCTGTTTTGCCGTAGTGGATCTTGTTTCTGTCCACCTCTCTGGCTCCACCGACTCAGTGTGGACACAGGTTCCCTTTCTGCCACCTCCTTAAATGCTTCTCAAGGTGCTGCCTTCAGCCTTTTCCTCAGGCCACGTTTACTGTTCACTCAGAAGGATTTCATCCATTTCCATAGTTTTAATTCCTTGCGCAATTCCCTCATCCTAAATGGTGTGCATAACTTATTAGAGGAGGTCTCTATTTGGACGTCCTTCAGGCATTTCACACTGAACAGCTCTGAAACTAAATTGGTCATTCCACCCATTCAGTCTCCAAATATACTCCTGAGGATCTGAAAAGGTGACGTAGTCTCCTCATTTGCCCAAAAGACCCGATGTCATATTAAATGAATCTTTCTTCCTGATACCTTATTTTAATTGATTACCAAGAACTAATTATTCTATGTTAATGCATTTTCTTTGAATATTGTCATTTCTATTTAAAAACTCTTTGATATATTTGTTTCTTTCCTTTACCAATAACCTTAGTTTGGGCCACAACTACTGCTAGCATAAGTTTCTGCCACAGCCTCATAACTAGGCTCTCTCACATGGGTGTTCCCCTAGGTCAATCCATCATCCGCTGTGTAACCACTTTTCTAAAATGCAAATATAATCACATCATTCTCTGATTAAAACCTTGTCAAAGACTTCCCATTAAAATGAAGTCTAAAGTCTAAAATTGTCAGAATGGCATAGGAATCCTTTGTGCTTGGTCTTTGATTGTCATTATAGCTTCATTAATCATTGCTCTCCTAATGCACTGTACTCTAAGCCCACGTGGGCCTACTGATAATTCTACAAACTACTTACAGTCCTTTTCTTACTTCTTAGCTTTTGTACCTGCTGCTCACTCAACCTTAAAATCTCTTCTCCATCTTCCCAGGTCCCTCATCTGACTACCCTATCCTACAGGGATACACCACTGGGAAGCTTCCCATTGGCTCTTCATTTTGTTTCAAATGATTGCATCTCATATCTAAAATCACCTCTCTATTTTCTTTTCTTTTTTTTTTTTGTGAGACAGAGTCTCACTATGGTGTCCTCAGTAGAGTGTCGTGGCATCACAGCTCACAGTAACCTCAAACTCTTGGGCTTAAGCGATTCTCTTGCCTCAGCCTCCCAAGTAGCTGGGACAACAGGCCCCTACCAGTTTTTTTCTTCTTCTTTTTTTTTTTTTGGTTGTAGTTGTCATTGTTGTTTGGCGAGCCCAGGCTGGATTCAAACCTGCCAGCTCTGGTGTATGTGGCTGGCACCCTAGCCGCTGAGCTACAGGCCCTGAGCCCCTCTCTCTAATTCTTCTAAGCTTGAAGAGATGTCTCTTCTAAGCACTAATTAAAAAATATGTTTTTTTCTCCTCCTTTAAGTTATAATTTGGCTTGTTCTTAGAACATAGTGCATATTCAAAAAGTATGCGTTGAATTGGCAGTCCTTGACCTTTTTTGCCACAAGGGACCAGTTTTCTAGAAGACAATTTTTCCTTAAATGGGTGGGAGGGATGGTTTTAGAATGGTTTAAGCACATTACATGTATTATGCACTTTATTTATATTATTATTACATGGAAATATATACTGAAATAATTGTACAACTCACCATAACACAATGTCAGTGGGTGCCCGGAGCTTGCTCCACCTCAGATAATCAGGCCTTCGACTCTGCTCAGGAGCTTGCAGCCCAGATCCCGCTCACATGCAGGTTACAGAAGGGCTCTCGCTCTTAGGAGAATCTAATGCTGCTGCAGATCGGACAGGAGGTGGAGCTCAGAGGCAAGGCGAGCGGCTACAAACAGAGACGAAGCTTTGCTCACCGCCCCCCTGCTTCCACCCTGCTGCGCCTCTGGTTCCTGCAGGGTCCACAGCCTGCGGTTGGAGACCACAGCGTGATGGTGTCTGATGCGTGTTCTTGAGATAGAGGCTGTGCCTCTCTGTGGACCAACTGGGCGCTTTTTCCTATAGTATATTTAGAATTTTGTTACAACTTGATCAGAATACCTAGTTCCAGTGCTGTTACAACTTCGTTTTCCTTGTGTCCTTTTTGAAAAGTTTATATGAGAAATTTTGGAGAGGAAATGAGCTTAGCTATTCCTGCTAAGAAATCCTCTTTTTTCATTCGTTTTCTATTGATTTTTTTTTTTTTTTCTGTAGAGACAGAGTCTCACTCTATCGCTCTGAGTCACAGCTCACAGCAACCTCCACCTCTTAGGCTTGAGCAATTCTCGTGCCTCAGCCTCCCAGGTAGCTGGGACTGCAGGTGCCCACCACAGCGCCCAGCTAATTTTTGATGCAGTTCGGCCGGGGCAGGGTTTGAACCCACCACCCCCCGGTATATGGGGCTGGTGCCCTACTCGCTGAGCCACAGGCACCGCCCTCTATTGATTTTTTGATGTGGGTTTATTTCTGCAGTTTTTCCCATTATTGTAAACTATCCAGATTTGTTTAATCGAAGGTGTTTTAATTTGAGCAAAATCTCCACTTTGTGTTATATATAAATTGATATCTTTGTGCATTACTGAGCCATTGGTATATGTGGCAGGTACTTTGAAAAGGCCTTTTAAGGCTTGGCGCCTGTGGCTCAGTGGGCTAAGGCGCCAGCCACGTACACCTGAGCTGGGTTGGAATCCAGTTCGGGCCCGCCAAACAATGCCGGCTGCAACCAAAAAATGGACGGGTGTTGTGGCGGGCGCCTGTAGTCCCAGCTACTTGGGAGGCTGAGGCAAGAGACTCGCTTGAGCCCAGGAGTCGGAGGTTGCTGTGAGCTGTGATGCCACAGCACTCTATCCAGGGTGACAGCTTGAGGCTCTGTCTCAAAAAAAAAAAAAAAGAAAGAAAAGGCCTTTTAAGTATTAGTAATGTAATAATGAAAAAGCAAAATTTAGAATTTTGTGGCATGGAATTAAGATTACTGCCTTCCAAATCAATGTCATCCAATTAACACAGTTGGATTTAATTAC
>CAUYRH010152299.1:0-13931 GCA_963574655.1 Perodicticus potto
GACAGCTGGCTGTAACTGACGAAGACCCACGCCCTAAGAAGTTCCATCAAAACAACTCCCTGGGACTATATAAACCCCTGAGCAAAGCGCTCAGAAGCAGACCTCCCCAAGACATCAGAGAGAGAACAGGAGAGCTTGTCCCTCTCCAAGCAGACCTCCACAGGACGTCAGAGAGAAAACAGGAGAGCTTGTCCCTCTCCAAGCAGATCTCCGCAGAACGTCAGAGAGAGAACAGGAGAGCTTGTTCCTCTCCAAGCAAACCTCGGCGGAACCTCAGAGGGAACAAGAGAGCTTGTTCTTTTCCTGGGTCCTCTTTGCCTGGAGGTCTGGTTTTTCTTATACTTCTAATTTTCCTTTCTTGTAAATAAATTCTGACTTACCACTACTCTTGTGGTCCGTCGATTCCTTCGAATCGCCGAGACCAAGAGCCTGACATTCTGGCATCAATATGAGAGGGTTGGTGACCTAGGTAACCTTGGAAAATGCCTGGAGCTCTTCAAAAGTCAGAAATGAATCTCTATAAATAATGCTCTTCTCTAGTTGATACAATTGCTTCTCGTGGTTGTACGAGTTAGTAATTCTACAATCACATTACCTGTACACTGTAATTAAACAAATGAATGGTAGACCATGGGAGCCATGTTTTCTGACCATTAGAGTAAATGTTAGAGAAAAACAAGGGAGAGGACAAGCATGATCTGCTGGTAATGGATTCAAGTTGTAGACGCCTTATAACCTCAGGTTCAGTTTAATATATATAGAGAGAGTTACATATATAAATACTTATAGATATGTGTGCACACACGTGCACACATAACATATGTAGACAGTGGAGAAATCTTGAAACACCACATCAGTCAGATGACCAAGATGAACATCAGTGATGGTAAATCATATTGATCAAATGTATCCTTGATATGATTGTAATGTGAATAGAACTTCATTCTCTTATCCTCCCCCTCAAAGTCCATAACCCCATTCTCATGGAATACCATCAGAAAAATCTAAGTTTAGAGTCATTCTGAAAAATACCTAACCAGGAATTCTCAAAACTATCCAAGTCTTCAAAACAAGATAAGCTTTAAGAATAAGGAGACATGGTAACTAAAAGCAATGTTCCATCCCAGATGGGATTCTGAAGCAGAAAAGGGCCATTAAGTATCAATATTGATTTTTAATTTTGTGGAAGATACTAATACATGATGCAAATAAGGAAAACTGCATATGAGGAAAACTGCATATGGGGTCTGAGAACTCTTTTATTTTTCTTTCAAACTATTCTAAAATTAAGTAATAAACTAAGTCATTTGTACATAGATCATGGATACATTTATGCCATTATGGGATTCAGTGTATTGATTATTTGTACAAATTGGAGTGCTTACATCCTACTAATCAACATAGCCTTCGCCTCATTTACCCAATTACAGCATTAAGACATTTGTGTTCTACACCTGATAGATCCAACTTGTACTTGCAATATGCTCCATAGGTGTGGTCCCCCTACTAACCCTCCCCGTACCGATCGACTCCCATCCCTTCCCCTCTCCCTCATTAAGTTTATTTTAAAAATGCACTATTAAGACAATTTAAAAGAAGTCACAGATTGGGAGAAAATATGCGTAAATCTCATGTCTTATTCTAAACACCCACATACCCTGAATAAATAAGGAAATCTTTAAGCACAATAACTCCATAAATGCATACAATTATGATTTATCAATTAGACATTTTTTAAAAAATAAATAATTGTTTTAAAAATCTCAGTCCTAAAAAACACAACAAATTATAAACACACTAATGAAAACAGACAAATGATTTGAACAGATACTTCACCAGAATGGGTACACAGATTGTAAGTATTCATATGAAAAACTATTCTACATCATTTGTCCTATCATTCTATTGCTCTATTTTACCAGAGAAAAATGCAAGTGAAAACCACAATAAAATTTTATTACACACCTATTAGAGTAGCTATAGGGGTGGCACCTGTGGTTTAGTGGGTCTAAGGCGCCGGTCCCACATACCGAGGGTGGCGGGTTCAAACCTGGCCCTGGCCAAACACTGTAAAAAAAAAAGAAAGAAAGAAAGAAAGAAAGAAAGAAAACAGAGTAGCTATAATAAAAACTTGGACAATTCCAATTGTTGGAGTGTATGTGGAACAACAGGAACTCCTCTCCCAAAAATATTAAGGAGGCACAAATGTTTTTGTTACATGAATAGCTTTTATGTTCCTTGAGTCAGGGCTATGAGCTCACCAAGTACCCAAACTCTTATTCATTCCTTCAGAGAATGAAAATTTGTACATCCACTTGAGAAGACTGTTACAAAGTTTCTTATAAAGTAAAAGATAGACTTACCATAAAATCACACAATCTTTGGTTTTATCCAAGTGAATTGAAAACTTATGTTTACTAAGCAACTTTTACATTACTATTTAAGCAGCATTATTCATAATTGCCATCCCAGATGCATTTCAAGAGGTGAATGGATAAATAAACTGTATTATATCCATACAATGGAATCCTAGTCAGCAATAAAAATAACAAGCTATTGATCCATATAACATGGATGGATCTTAAATGAACTTTTTAAAGTGAAGAAACAAGATCACAAGTGCTACATATTTTATGATCCACAATATAGGTATGAAAATAAATTAGTAGCACCAGGAGTTTAGGAAGGGGAATTTTAGAATGATAGAACTGTTTTATACGATAGTTCACCAAGTAGCTATGACTATGCATTTGTTAAAGTCTACACATCTGTACATTATAAAGTGAAAACATTAATATGTGGAAAATATTAAAAATTTAATAAAGCTATTGTGAATTTAAAAGGATCACTGGCTGCTGAGAAGAGAATGAACTTTACATTGGGCAGAAGGAAAGGCAGCAGTAAGGAAGCCTTTGCTGTAGTTTAAGTGAGAAATGATGGTAGCTACATCTCCAAAACAAGGATAGTCTGAGACACTGGCACAGATAAGAGGCAAAGGAGGAATGATGACTAAAAGAAATGTGGTATCTTGAAGGGGATCAGAAAAAGGAAACCAGGTAAAAAATAAGGAATTCTGAATAAACTACAGACTTATAATAAATCAATATTGATTCATTAGTTGTACCAAATGTTCCATAGTAATATAAGATAATAATAGGACAAACTGGGTATGGCATGTATGGGAACTCTGCACCATCTTTGCAATCTTTCTGCATGGATCCCACATATAAGAGATATGTAAAGTAGTCAAAGTCATAGAGAGAGAAAGCAGAATGGTTGCTTTCAGGAACCCTGGAGAGAGGGAAATTGGTATAGAGTTTCAGTCACACAAGATGACAAGCTTATAGAGATCTTTTGCACAACAATGGACATGTAACTAACAATATTGTATTTAACACGTCAAAACTATTGGACATAACTTATGTTATATGTTTTTACACAATAAAAGAAAAAAATTGTACTGCAACACAAAGCCAGAGCTGTGAAGAGCAAAATTAGTAAGAGAGATGACTATGGAAAAGAAAAAGGACACACATAATGACAATATCATCTATCAAAAAAATCACTGAAATAGTCATGGGGAAAAATCAAATGAATAAGAGACTTCTGAAAGCTTGTGTATGGAAATTACTGTAGCAAAATCAAGAGCATTGCTATACAAAATCAATAACTAATTAAAACATGCAATGGAAAATGCCCCATTTACTACAGCAACAAAATTCAGATGTTACCTAAGAAGCTTCTGAAAGATGGTCAAGATCTTTATGGAAGCAACTAGAAACGTTACCCGATAGAGGCAGGTTTAAAAAATGCTTCAAATATGGGGCAGCTCCTATGGCTCAGTGAGTAGGGTGCCAGCCCCATATACCGAGGGTGGCGGGTTCAAACCCGGCCCAGCCAAACTGCAACCCAGCTACTCAAGGAGTCTGAGGCAAGAGAATTGCCTAAGCCCAAGAGCTGGAGGTTGCTGTGAGCTGTGACGCCACGGCACTCTACCAAGGGCGACAAAGTGAGACTCTGTCTCTAAAAAAAAATGCTTCAAAGATATCAATCAGTATACCATTGTTACTGATTGGAAGCACAATACTATAAATATGTCAATTGTCCTTAAATTACTAACAGATAAAGTGCCTTGTATGTATGTTGCAAGATGAATTACTTGGGCTACTGTCTTCCATTCCCAATATCAGTCCTGGGAAATTACAGACGGAAGAATGACAATGAAACAAACAAATAAAACAAGCTAACTATATTGCATTGGTGTTTCAGGGCTGCCATATCAAATTACCACATGCTAGGTGGCTCAAAACAACAGAAATTTATTCTCTCACAGTACCGTTGATCAGAATCTGAAATCAGTATTCCTGGACCAATATCATGATGTCAAGAGGGCTGCTCACTTTCTATGTGCTCCAAGGGACAATATGTTGTTTCTTGCCTTTCCAGTTTCCAATGGCTGCTAGCTGCCACTGTTCCTTGGCTCATGGCCTCATCACTCTAATTTCTGCCTCTATCTTCACAATGCTATTCATTGAGTGTGTGATAAATCTTCCTCTACCTCTCATTTATGAGGACACAGTGTTTAGGGCCTACCCAAATAATCCAAGATAATTTCCCCATCCTTAACTTTATCACATCTTCACAATTTTTTTTATAATAAGTTAACATTTATAGGTTTCAAGGATTAGAATTCTTTATCTTTTAGAGGCAATTTTTAGCATGGGCCATTATCTTGCACCTAGAGATTAACATCCACTTTACATGCTATATGCATTCTCATTATCCTAACATCTGCAAAAGTCTCAATCTGTTACAGCATCAATGCAAGTCTAAAATCTCATCTAGATAAGTTGAGCTCAAAATTCCCAAATCTAAATCATCTAAATAGGTATGCACATGATCTATCCCTGGGCATAATTCATCTCTATCTCTTAACTTGTGTAACTATAAAACAAGTTGTCTGTTCTCAAAATACAATGGTAGAGCTGATATAGTATAACAGTCACAAACACTGACATCTCCAGAAGGGGGAAATGGAAGGAAATAAGTGATCATTTCCAACTCATTCTAAAATCCAGCAGGATACATTCCATTAAGTTTAAAAGCCTGATAATAATCCTCCCATGGCTTAAGATCTCTGCCCTGTTGGCCAAGGGATCTGCCTTCTGGGTCCATGGTTCAGGCTTCTGTCTTGCTCCCAGGACTCAGTTCTCTTCAGTTGTACCCATGAGTTGAGCCACTGAGCTCAAGGCTCCAGTCACTGGTCAAAATCTCTGCTCTTGAAGTTACCCTTCTTTTTGCTTGAAGGGTATGTAATCCAGATAATCACCTTATGACAAATCCCTTAATTTAATCACACCTGCAAATACCCTTTTTCCCAATAAGGCAACATTTTCAGGTTCAAGAGACTGGAATCTTGTATCTTGCAAGAGCTTACCAAAAATAGCAAAACCAATATCTAAACAACAGAACATTTTTAAAAATGCCTGGAAGTGGCTGAAAATTATGTTGGGTTGATCATTGTGTTTGGAACATGGGAGCACATGGAAGTGTCAGTGAAGTTGGTGAAAGTCTCTAGCCTGCAACTGAGGCCAGACACAGAATAGGTATGCTTTAGTCTGACTTGTGTTTCCCAAAAATTCATATGCTGAAATTTAATCATTTATATGATTGATAAGAAGTGGAGCCTTTAGGAGGTGAATAGGCCATGAGGGCCTACAGGGTGGGATTAAAAAAGGGTTTGGGGTAGAAAGTTCAGCCCCATTTTGCCCTTTCATCTCTTCTGCCACATGATTACACCATGTTTGTCCCATTTTGCCCTTCTGCCTTCCACTATGTGAGGCTGTAGCACTCATAAGACTCCATATTAGAGTCAGAGACTGGGCCCCCACCAAACCTGCCAGTGCCTTGATTTTAGACTTCCTAGTTTACAGAATTGTGAGAAACAAAAATCTATTATTTGAAAATTAACTAAACTCAGGTATCTTGTTATAACAGCAGGAATAAACAATGACAAGGTAGGAGGAAAGATTTAACTCCGACCTCTGCTTCATTGTGTAAATCTGAGGCAGCCCCTTCCAAATACAGATGCCATTAGCCATGGAATAATATTGGGAGAGCTGGAAAGTTCAGGTTGACTGAGGCAATATGATTCGATTCTGTAGTAATAGCCACCTGAAACCACTTTGAGGAGCAGAATTAGTCCTTCTAAAAATCAATTATTTTAACAGTGTATAAAAAATGAACTAAAAATAAAGTAGCAAGTATCACAGGAAACCACACATAGTCTGGGTAGGTGTTCTTTCATTTAAAAATATATGTATATATTCTACACATACATTTACTTGGGAAAGATGTAAAATATATTTCATATTATACATGAAGGTTAAAAACTGAAAATCATTGCACTACATCATACAATGGTAACCCAGAAAGAGCAGAACTTCTCAATATAATGGCACGATAAGTCACAGACTAGGGGAAAAATATTTGTGAAAGATGTATCTGATCAAAGACTGTTATCCAACCTATACCAAAAATTCTTAAAAACTCAAAAATAAAATAAACAAGCTGACTTTTAAAAGTTACACAGGATTATGCTATTCCTGGTCTGGAGCATTTTTAAAATTTAAATTGTCCTGTGAAGTAGGCAGCGATTTTGTTTCAAAACTTTGATACACGTTTGAAGGAAAGTACTTTATATTTTTCGCATATTATCTGATTTTAATGTCCATTCTTAGTCAAGCTGCTAGCAGGCATCAGTTGGTTCCCTTTCCTTCTTTGACACGGAAGAACTTAAGAGCTTACATTAGTATTTGTAATATGCAAAGTAAGCCTGGCAAAAATTTGAAAAAAAAAGTTATGGTTCCCAATATATTTTCCATCATATGTTAAAGCTAAATAAATCACCATTTTTGTAGAAAAGAAAATGTTCAAAGAGCACAATTCACAGTAGCAAAGATCTAGAATCACCTCAGGTACACATTAGTTCGTGAGTGGATTAACAAAATGTCATACATGCATATGATAGAGTACTACTCAACTATGAAAAGGACATATAAATGCCTTTTGTGGCAATTTGGAAGGAACTGGAGACCATTATCCCAAGTGAACTATCTCAAGAAAGGAAAAACAAACACTACATACCTTTTCTAATAAATTGGAACCAACCAATGGAAACACAAGTGCACACAAGGGTAGTAAAGGTCGCTGGAAATCAAACAGGGGGAGGGAAGATGAGGGAAGGGGAGGAAAACTATCCAATGGGTACAATGAATACTATTTGAGTAATGAGGACATTTATATCCCTAACCCAAGTCATATCACAAACACATTTGTACTCTCTTTTTTTTTTTTTGTAGAGACAGAGTCTCACTTTATCGCCCTCAGTAGAGTGCTGTGTAGTCACAACTCACAGCAACCTCCAGCTCTTGGGCTTAGGCGATTCTCTTGCCTCAGCCTCCCGAGTAGCTGGGACTACAGGTGCCTGCCACAACGCCCGGTTATTTTTTAATGCAGTTTGGCCGGGGCTGGGTTTGAACCCGCCACCCTCTTAATATTTATTCTTAAATAAAACCAAATAAATAAATATGGGCCAAAGACCTAAACAAGTACCTCATCAAAGAAGATACCTAGGTAGCAAAAATGCATTTTTAATCCACATCATCTGTTACTAGGAAAATGCAAATTGAACAACAGTGAGAAAACCACTCCACACCTATTACAATGATCAAAATCCAGCACACTGACAACACTAAACACTGGTGAGGATGTGAAACAACAGGAATTTTCACTCATTGCTGGTGGGAAGGCAATACTGTACAACGACTTTGGAAGACAGTCTAGCAGTCTCTTACAAAACTGAACATACTTTTACTACACAATCCAGCAAGTGTACTCCTGGCTATCCAAAGGAGTTGAAAACTTATGTCCACACGAAAACCTACACGTAGATGTTTATGGAAGCTTTATTCATAACTGCCAGAACATGGAAGCAACAAGATGTCATTCAGGAGGTAAGTGGGTAAAGAAACTGTCACATTCAGACAATGCAATATTATTCAGTGCTAAAAAGAAATGAGCTATCAAATCATGAAAACACATGGAGGAAACTTAAATGCATACTACTAAGTGAAAGAAGCCAATCCAAAAAGGCTACATACTGAGTGATTCCAATTGTATGGCATTCTGGAAAAGGTAAAATTTATGGAGACAGTAAAAAGATCAGTGGTTGCCAGGGGTTAGGGGGAAGGGAGGGATGAACAGGGGAGCAGAGGATTTTTAAGGTAGCGAAACTACTCTGTACAATAAAACAATGGTGAATAAATGTTATTATGCATTTGTCCAAACCCATAGAATCTACAACACCAAGGGTGAACTCTAATGTAAACTATGAAGTTTGGGTGACAGTAATGGGTCAAAGCAGGTTCATCAATTGTCACAAATGTACCACTCCAGTGGGAGATGTTGCTTATAGGGGAGGCTGTGCATATGTGGGGGTGGGGCGGCCTATGGGAACTTGGCACCTTTCTCTAAATTTTGCTGGGAGCCTAAAACTACTCTAAAAAATAAATTCTTTAAAAAGATGAGTTGGCTATAAAATGTCATAAAGTGTAGCATATTAAACTACTTTTTTGAAGTCTTAACACAAAAGAAAAAGAGTAGACCCTTCTAAAACCATTATACTTAGTTTCTGCCCTGTAGAAAAATGAATGTTAGAACAAAAGATTCCCAAAGTCTAAGTCTGTCTGCTGAAGAGATTCCACGGGAAGGTGTGCTTCCTCTGCCACAGGCCACTATTTGTCATGGGCGCTGCTCCTCTCCCTTCTTTCAATATCTAGCCTGGGACTGGAAACACTTCTATGTAAGACTTGCAGCTCAGAGCTTGTAGGGAGGGGGGATCGTTCGTGGAGCATTTAATCAAAGATCCAGGACACAAGAAGAGGACTCTCAAGAGTGAAGAAGGGAAATACACTCACCTCAGAGCACAGGAGACCACATAGAATCCCACTCCATTCCTGATATATGGATGCAAGTTATTGGGATACTCCAGGCTGGGCCATCAGGCTAAAAACATTCCTTATTTCCAATTCAGGGATCTCAAAAAGGTGAGATCCTTAGTCTGAGGTAATGGACTCACATCTGTAGAGGTGAGAGAAGAGGCCAGTCAAGGTGATGATCCCGAGGGAGGATTAAGCAGAACCCCCACCACTGAAGAAGTTGGGCCCAAGGCCAGTTCTGCCCAAGCTGTTAGCCTTGCAAGGCTTTGGGAGCACCATGGCCAGAGGTGGCAGACCTTTACTTCCACTGAGAGAGGGGAGTTTTCAGGGAAGCGAGGGTCTTGATGGGAGGGGACAGAGAGATCTCTCCTGGCAGAGAGAACCCAGGCTCTGCTTCAAGGTGAGGACCCCTACTGAGGGATGATTTAAACTCCCACTGTCAGAGAGAGTCCCGTAGTAAACGTGATCTTGCTGTCTGCCTTGGAAGGTCTTCAGTCAGGACTGCCAGGAACAGGAGCCACCACTCACATCCACAGTCCTGCAGAGGACACCTCGGGAGATCAGGGGTCTTGAAAAGCAGGCAGTGCAGGCCCTGTCAGGAGAAAACATAATACTGTGAAAAGAAATGATGGTAGTCCCCAACCCAGAATTAAGAGAATCCCGCAGAAACCTACCCTGCCCCTGCTATCAGCACTGGTTCCCCGCTGTCCCCGCCTGTCGGGCGGACTCCCCACCACTGCTGGTCTTAGTTAAGTGTGGTCTCGGTGGACAAAGAAAGGAGATCACACAGTGCCATAAATAACGATGATAGTGATACCCGAATTTCCTCTTCAGTAAGTTCTTGGTCTACGTGATTCAAAAAATGATTCCACAGACCGCAGATCAGTGGTAAGACAGAAAAGAATACAAAAACACCAAAGCTCTCCGACCCTCTTGTGTCTTTCCGGGCTCTTTGTCCAGGGGGTATATATAGTCGAATGGGGTCCTCAGTAGTTACATTTAGCTGGGGACTCCATAGCAAATGAATGGCTACAATCCCTTTCATTCCCAGGCCTACAAAACTTACATGAAATTGACCATGCCTAGGAAACTTACATGTACTTGACCAGGCCTAGGAAATCGGGGATTCGCTGTTCAGCCGCTAGTGCAAGGGGAGGGAGACCTAAGGTGCTGGTGTCTCCCCAGCAGTTGTCTCGCCCCTCCAGCTACTGGCTACTGGAGCCTCCGATGGACCCCCCCCTCCCCCGCTACCTACCCTCCAGCCCACTGGTTCCTCTGCCGGCTGCGCTGCACCACCAACCTCCCCGGCTGAGCGGGCGAGTGATCCAGCTCAGCTCGGCTGAGTTGGCTGGGGCGCCACCTGTCCTGTATCAATAGCACTGAGCTAAGACTACAGGGGTTTTCTATCCCAAGTAAGGGGTTCAGTGCCAAATTGCGCCCCTGGTGTCAGCCCTGAAAAACTGCAGCAGAGTGCCCGGATGTGATGTAAGCGGCTTCCATTTTGGGAATCTGAGGGAGAAGAGGCTCCCTCAGGGTTCGCGCGACTTAGGTCCTCAGAAGGAGCTTTCCCACAGGCTGCGAGACTTCAGGTGAGGACTTAGAAGGAGGAGTTAGGGATCTCTCGCCACACATAGAAAGATCCCTTTCTGCTGCCTGTTCACGGCCCTGGGCAGCCTGAAGGGTTGGGGATTACCATCATTTCTTTTCGCAGTTTTCATCCGGACCCCGCTTGGTGCCACTTCCTTTGAGGGGCTGGAGTCCGCTTGGCTGGCGTCTGACTGACAGAGGGAAAAGTCCCAATCCCTGCCAGATTTTAAGGTAAAGACCCTAAATAAAGCGGCAAATCTCACCTCCTATCAGGCCTGGAATGCGGGGGGGAGGGGGGGGAGGAATCGCCACAGGGGGTGTATCTGGGCTTTTTAACATGGAGACTGAGGAAGGGCGGCTTTTTCTGTGGGGTATAGCTTCAAGTCAGCCAAGGGAAGAGTACCAGGCATTGCTAGACGTTAAGGTGGTAATCTTTGTCTAGGGCTGAGCGGACGTCCCACGGACAGAACGACGCCGCAGGGCGCCCCTCCCCCCACAGTCGCCTTCTTGCGTGCTCACTTCCTTGTTGGTATCTCCGAGAGAGGGGGGGCTTTAGCTTGGGAGCGGCTTTCTCAGTTCAGCGTCAGGGAGGTGGTGCAGGCCCTGTGAGGAGCTTGCGGTGGCTGAGGGTACCGCGCTATGGAACCCTAGGGGATTACTACAGAAATTCACCCCGGAGGCCGGGCGCGGCACCTCACGCCGGCAATCCTAGCTCTCTGGGGGGCCGAGGCGGGTGAATTGACTGAGCTTGCAGGTTCGAGACCTGCCTGAGCCACATCGAGACCTGGTCTCAAAAAATAGCCGGGCGTTGTGGTAGGCGCCTATACTCCCAGCTACTCAGAAGGCTGGAACAAAAGAATGGCTGAGCCCAAGAGTTTGAGGTTGCTGTGAGCTATGACGCTGCAGCATCTACAAAAAAAAAAAAAAAGAAAAAAAATTCACCCTGAATTTATGCTGTAAGCCCTGGGGACTGCCGGAAACGCTGTGCTAAGCCTCCGCTTTCATATCCAGATAGGCGCAGCGGTTCTCAACCCGTGGGTCGCGACCCCTTTGGGGGTCGAACGACCCTTTCACAGGGGTCGCCTAAATACATCCTGCATATCAGATATTTACATTATGATTCATAACAGTAGCAAAATTACAGTTATGAAGTAATTTTATGGTTGGGGGTCACCACAACACGAGGAACTGTATTAAAGGGTCACAGCATTAGGAGGCATTAGGAAGGTTGAGAACCACTGAGATAGGGTGTTTTAAGGAGGCGAAGGCCTTGATTGCTCATCAGGGGGAGGAGCTCCAGGACCTGCCAGGCATAAAGGCAAGGACCCATGAGTAGGGTTGCAAGGATCTCCCACCAAGATAGAGAGGGAGCCACCAAAACCTGCCCCTTCTCTTGGAGGCCCAAGGCTTAGGTCTGAGGTAGCATCTCTAGGAGATGGGTGCCTTGATATAAGGAAAGCATCCTCAATGCAGCAAAAATAATTGGTTGCAGACCCTGTGGGGAATAAATATACTCTCAATGCAGAATCCATACAGATCTCCATAGGTATCTGCCCTGTTCCTGCTGTGTGCCTTGAGAGACATTATTTAGCCCTGTCAGGCTGAAGCCCTGTCTTACTCCCTTCTTGGTGGTTTTAATGAGTTAAAGGCCTTGCTCTGATGGGTGCAGCCTCAGGCCAGCAGAGCATCCCCAGCTTACCAGGAGTTAAGTTTAGGACTCTGAGAATGGCCCTCCGGCAACAAATGGAGGGGCTACATTCCTGTCCTATTCCTGCTTCCAGCCCTGGGAGACCCCCAAGTAGGACTGTTAGGTGTAGGCACTTTCCCATTAACCCTCTCCACCTCCTTCACCTCCTTGACTTGCATGTCTGGCAAATAGAGGCCTCGGCCTGAGGAAGAAGGGCTTCAGGACGGTAGAAGGGAAGGAATGCCAGCATTGTTGGGAGTAAATGTGAGGAAGATTGGAAGGATTGAGGGTAACTCTTACTCCATGCAAAGGGGTCCCCAAAGAAGCCTGCCCTACCCCTATAGTCAGTCCTGGCAGCCCCCAGGAAGGTCTCTGCCATCTCCCAGCTTAATTTAAAATTAATTAAGTCTCCCCTAACTTCCAGCTGGCCTGGGAGTTTCAGAGAGTTGAAAGACTTTCTTTAAGAGGTCCATCTTCAGGTCACCAAAGACCCTGCTGAGCAGGGAGATGAGGACCCTGAAGGATAACTGAATGGTACCCACCACCCAAGGATCCAGCCCCCGCTGTCAGCTCTAGGACATCCTGGGCAGGGGTAGCTACATGTGGAACTTCCTCATTTTTGTCTCATTGGCCTCAAGAACATGAGGGCCTTGGTCTAATGGGTCAATTTCATGTCAGCAGATATAGCTACATCTGGTCAGCCTGGAGAGGAGACCCAGACTCTGTCAGGGTCTTTGCAAAGACCCTAAATAGGGATTGAGGGAAGTTCCCCTTACCCTTCGAGAGTTGGGGCCCTCGTCCTGTGAGGCCGTCGTGTATGATGTCTAAAAGTGATGCCCCCTTACTCCCGCTTGGTAGGCCAATAAGACTGGACTCAATTCAATAGGGGGGAGTCTCAAGCCCTGTCAGGAGTCAGTTTGAGGATGGAAGTTACCCCCTACACAAGAACAGATGGATCTAGCCAGTCCCTGCCCTCCTATTGACCATGATGGACCCAAGAGATATCTACTCCGTGGGGACCTCACAAAGTCCTTGCCCACCTGTCATCCTAAGCTGCACTTACAGTCTACAGCTTGAGGAGCCACCTCAATTCCTCTTACAGGGGCTCCGGGAATTGGAGGTGAGGGCTTTGGTTTCAGCCAGACCTCCTCAGATCACAGAGCAGATGATGATCAGGCAGTATCAGGAGCCAAGGTGAGGTACACACTCTAAATGTGTGCCATGGGTCCTACCCCCGAGAACAGAGAGGACCCCACAGCCAGCTCCACCTATCCTAATGTTATCTCTAGAAGCCTCATGCTCTGCTAGCTGGCTGCACCCTGAGGAGCTTTCTTGCATCCTCCTATAGATTGCTAATAGACAGGCTGACCAGGAAGAGACAAGACCTCTGAGGCCCTAGAGAACTAAGGGAAGACCTGTTGAGACAGCCCTTGTTAGAACTGACAGATTAAGTTTCTCACACTCCTCTTTCTCTCAGACCAGTTGGCTCCATCACCATCTCTTGCCCGTGCTTCTGCAGGCTGCTCTGATACCAGTCATGATGCCTTCCATCCAGGAAAGTGAGCACTGCAAAACTGACCAAGACCTTGAGGCCCAAAGACAGGCACAAGGCCTGGCAGGTTCACAAGTTCCTGAAGTTGAAAAGGAGGAAGCCACAG
>CAUYRH010152300.1:0-16603 GCA_963574655.1 Perodicticus potto
AGAGTTTTGTAGTAGAATCCCTGGTGTTTTCCAGATATACAATCATATCATCTGCGAAGAGTGAAAGGTTGATCTGTTCTGACCCTGTATGGATACCCTGGATCGCCTTTTCTTCCCTAAT
Organism: Perodicticus potto; assembly: GCA_963574655.1. NCBI lineage: Eukaryota > Metazoa > Chordata > Mammalia > Primates > Lorisidae > Perodicticus > Perodicticus potto. The sequence continues at coordinate 122 of CAUYRH010152300.1, forward strand.
TACAATGGCTAAAACTTCCATTACAATGTTAAAGAGCAGTGGAGACAGAGGACAACCTTGCCTGGTTCCTGATCTGAGTGGAAATGATTTCAATTTAACTCTATTCAATATGATATTAGCTGTGGTTTTGCTGTAGATGGCATCTATCAGTTGAAGAAATGTCCTTTCTATTCCAATTTTTGTAAGTGTTCTGATCATGAAGGGATGCTGTATATTAGCAAAAGCTTTTTATGCATCAATTGAGAGAATCATATGGTTTTTGTTTTTTAATTTATTTATGTGCTGAATTATATTTATAGATTTATATATTTTGAACCAGCCTTGACACCCTGGGGTAAAACCCACACGGTCATGGTGTATAATTTGTTTGATGTGTTCCTGGGTTCTGTTTGTAAGGACTCGGCCTGGGCAAATATTTTATGAGGAGGACTCCCCAGGCAATTAAAGCAGCATCAAAAATATACTACTGGGTCCTGATCAGACTAAAAAGCTTCTGCACAGCCCAGAACACAGTTAGTAAAGCAAGCAGACAGCCCTCAGAATGGGAGAAGATATTTGCAGGTTATGCCTCCAACAAAGGTTAAATATCCAGAATCCACAGAGAACTCAAACGTATTAGGAAGAAAAGAACAAGTGATCCCTTTTCAGGGTGGGCAAGAGACTTAAAGAGAAACTTCTCTGAAGAAGACAGGTGCACGGCCTACAGACACATGAAAAAATGCTCATCATCCTTAATCATCAGAGAAATGCAAATCAAAACTACTTTGAGATATCGCCTAACTCCAGTAAGATTAGCGCACATCACGAAATCCCAAAACCAGAGATGCTGGCATAGATGTGGAGAAAAGGGAACACTTCCACATTGCTGGTGGGAATGTAAACTAATACACTCCCTTTGGAAAGATGTTTGGAGAATACTTAGAGATCTAAAAATAGACCTGCCATTTGATCCTATAATTCTTCTACTAGGTATATATCCAGAAGACCAAAAATCGCATTATAATAAAGATATTTGTACTTGAATGTTTATTGCAGCCCAATTCATAATTGCTAAGTTATGGAAGAAGCCCAAGTGCCCATCAACCCACGAATGGATTAATAAATTGTGATATGTGTACACCATGGAATATTATGCAGCCTTAAAGAAAGATGGAGACTTTACCTCTTTCATGTTTACATGGATGGAGCTGGAACATATTCTTCTCAGCAAAGTATCTCAAGAATGGAAGAAAAAGTATCCAATGTACTCAGCCCTACTCTGAAGCTAATTTATAGCTTTCATATGAAGGCTATAACCCAATTATAGCACAAGAATATGGGGAAAGGGGTAAGGGAGGGGAGGGGAGGGCAGAAGATGGGTGGAGGGAGGGTAATTGGTGGGACTACACCTACGGTGCATCTTAGAAGGGTACAGGTGAAACTTACTGAATGCAGAATATAAAGGTCTTAACATAATAACTAAGAATGTGCCATGAATGCTATGTTAACCAGTATGATGAAAATATTTCAGATTGTATATGAAACCAGCACATTGTACCCCATGATTGCATTAATGTACACAGCTATGATTTAATAATAATAATAATTAAAAAAACCCAGGGCTGAGCTCTAGCTCTGATTCGGCAAAAGAAGTAGCCTGCAAAAAAGACTTTCTAGCTCACTTCCCCCATGCCACCCCCAGCTTCCTCGAGGCTTTGGATGCCATAGATCATTCCTCCTCCTCAACTCTTCTTCCAAGCACCTCACTTTCCTCCCACCCCCTGGATGCTCCTCTGATCTCCTTTTCTAATTCCTCTTCTCTTTTTTCTCCTTGGAGGACCCAGTGGCCCCTGGGTTCTTCTTTTGCTCTCTACACCAACATCCTTGGAGATGTCATCTTGTCCCACGGCTTCAAATGCCAACCAGACTCTGACTTTGAAATTTGTATCTGTGGCCCTGGCCTCTCCCTAAGCCCCAGACTTGAATATCCAATCACCTACTTGATACCTGCACTAATACTGAAAAGAGTTCAAACTCAGTATTTAAAAACATAACAACTTCTCTGTCCCACCCTGACGTCCAATCTGCTACTCCTTCCACTTTTATTTATTTATCCTTTTTAAACATCTCCTTCAATGGCATTATTACCCATCTAACGGTGAAGGCCTCAAACCCAGGGGACCTCTTAAAAAGGCCCAGCCTGACTATCCTACTTAAAATTTCCACTCTCCTCCTTCCCCAGCATCCCTCCTTTGCTTTATTTTTTCTTTCTGAACATGCAATATAATTGACCTACTGTTTTCCACTTTTATTTTCTGTTTCTATCTTTCTCCTTCTAGAATGCAAGCTCCACTGGGACAGAAATCTTTTGACTATTTTTGTTCACTGGTATGTCCAAGCACCTTATAGGGGAGTCTAACCTGAGGCCCAAGACCTGCATGTGGATTACTTGAGGACTGTTTTGCTTTCCTGTGGTGTCAGATATCACAAAAATTATGCATGAACCTTTTTTTCTTTTTGTTCACTGGGTGTCATTAGTGTTTGTGTGTTTAATGTGTGGTCCAAGATAACCCTTCTTCTTCCAACGTGTGGCAGAGAAGAAAAAAAGGTTGGACACATCTGTGGGTGGTCCATAATAGGTGTTCAATAAATATTTGTAAATTAACTAGTAACATTTGACTCATCTCATTCCTTCATAGTCCATTCTGGTCCAGCAACAATTCTGAATTAGTAAGGACCTGAAAGCCTCTCATCACCTTACGACTAATAGCCAAATCCAAGTTACCCTCATCTTTCACTTAGAGTAGCATCTCTCCTGATCTCTCTGCTCTTTCCTACCTTGCCAACTCAAATCCATCTTTATTGCATATGGTAACCAGAAAGCTCTTTTTACAGCATAAATTAGATCATGTTCATCTTCCATGCAAATTTCTTCACTGCTTTTCCATAACAACCCATGATCTGCTGTGGCTCCTGCCAACATCCCTGGTCTCATGGGCTGTCAACTTTCCCCACTCATTTCATGCGTTCCAGCCATGGTGGCTTTTGTTGATTGCTGGACAAAGCTCTGAACTCAGAGCTCCACAGCAGCTCTACACCTTGCCTGGTAAGCTTTCCTCCCAGCACTTTATGTCAGTCCTCTGTTCAAATGTCACTCCATTTGAGAGGCCTTCCTTGGTCACTGTGTCTGCCACCTTCTACATTCAAAAAACACTATCTCTGTTCTCCTTAACTTATTTTTCTCCATAGCACTTATTACTGGAAGTAATACTTATTTGATTTGTTCATTGACTGTTTCTCTTATGATAATGCAAACTCTAAGAGAAAGCAAAGATCTTTGAGCTGGTCCCTTTGTGTCCACAGGGTCTAGAAGTGCCTGGCACATAGGGTGCTCAGTTAATATGTGTTGAGTGAATGAAGGGAAGCCCATTACGTGGGAGCCCTCCGTGCTCTCTGAGGCTTGCACTGTCTATGGGGGAAAGGACATGCCTCCACATTAGAGGGAGCGATTCTACTAATAGGACATTTCCAAAGCCAGACTAAGGTTCAGGCATAAGCACAAAAAGCAACCAAGGGCACCTGTGTTGGCCACATGGAGCCATCCAGACCACGTTTTGGAGCCTTACACTGACAAAACTTAGGTGAAGGTCTAATGAGTGAACAAGTCTAACGAGACAGGATATCTCTGTGGAAGCCAGTTGAACTTGAAGGCTAATAAGACAGCCATTTCAAATTAAGTCCCTCATGGTAAAAGGATAAAATAAATCTGAGAGAGTGAACGAGAAGAAGAAAATTATGTTCTACCATGAGCTACCTTTTTATTGACTTTTATTTTTTATTTTATTGCCTTTTATTTATTATAGATCTTAAACCAGTCTCTTGAAAGCAGAAATATGAAAATTTGATTTTGTTTTTTCTTTTGAGACAGAGTCTCGATCTGGCACCCAGGCTACAGTGCCATGGTGTCAGTCTAGCTCACAGCAACTTCAAACTCCTGGGTTTAAGCTATTCTCCTGCCTCAGCCTCCCAAGTAGCTGGGACTACAGGTGCCAGCCATTATGGCTAGTTTGTTAAATTTTTAATAGAGATGGGGTCTCACTCTTGCTCAGGCTGGTCTTGAATTCCTGAGCTCCAGGGGTCCTCCCACCTTGGCCTCTCAGAGTGCTCGGATTACAGGTGTGAACCACAGTGCCTAGCCAGTTGTAAATCAGATGTTTTAAGGGAGGAACAGGAGAGGAGATCTAGCCATTGGCAAAGTATTAACCCTAAGGAAACATTCCTAATCCCCTTTGTCTTTTTGCTGGTAAGTGAGAGGGAACTCTCCTCTGGGACTCTGGGTTAGGGGAGGAGTCATAAAACCCAAGTTCAGAGTCATAAAACCCACATATGCATTCTTACAGTGTTAACACTTCCTTGATCAGCCAGTTAATCTCTATGAGATTCATTTTCCTCATCTATTGAGTGATGGCTTCCTTTTTCTTCATACCTTCTTACTCCCTCCTCTAAAGGATCTGTTTGAGACAACTATATACAGAAATAACAATACAATGAAATCTACCTGCCAGTGTCACTGGAAAGACTGGGAAGAACTCTGCAAATGAACAAAGTGAAGGTGGAACACTCAACACCAGGAAAACAATTTTCTCCAGACCCATGAAATCAGCCCTGAAGCACATTAGATGAAGCGCCCATTAATTGTTTGATAATCTTCAGTGTGTGAGCCAGTGTGTTCTAAGAGTTTATACACAAAGTCAGTCCTGGCCCCCTGGAACTTACAATCAACTGGAGGAACTGGACATTGGTAAACAGAAGGATGCATGTGTGTGGATGCTCGCCAAGTGCTCTGAAGACAGGTGCTGGCTTCTATGAGGACAGGCAGCAGAGGGGCTGGATCCCGCCTGGGAGCTCAAGGCAGGGGCTCTGGGCAAATCCTGGAGGAGGAGCAGGGGCCAGCCCAGGAGAAGTGTGCAGGAAGGGAATCACCTTGCCAGGACTGGGGGAGGAAGAGACCACTACGGTCGGCATGAATGGAGTATAACATGGGAGGTAGAGGGAATTTCTATGAGGCTGGACAGAGTGCAGTGACTGCTCAGCCCCATGAAGAATGTGGGTTGAAACCTCCTTTACAAATGCAGGTGTGGGCCGTAGTTTGTCAATTAGATTTTTCAAAATAAAACATTAAATATGATTTATCTTGACTACTGACTTTTTTGACTTTCCTTTAAATTTTACCAAAACCTATTAATCCTAATACCCTGGGGAAGCTGCAAAGGGTTGTAAGCAAGGGAATCACATGGTTAGTTTTCTCTTTAAAAGATATTGAGAAATTTACCTGGAATAATGTCAATGAGAGCTTAAAATATAGGAATGAGAAGACTTTGCATGGAAAATGAACAAAGGATGACGAGTCATTGAGATAATAAACATATTGCTAATGAGAGGGGGATTCGACCTGATACCCAGCAGTGGTTTGACAAGAGCAGTGGGGGAGATAGCCTACATTCCAATCCTGAGGCATTACAGAGATTTCAAGGGACTACTGTGAGGACTCAACAGCTAGAAAAGAAATACTATCAGGAATCTTTGCACGTTAACAGTGAAATCCATGCTTTGTTGGGCTGCACAGCCTGTTGTCAGCTGAGATCACATTAATGGTAATAAAGTGTGTATTCCAAATTCTCAGGCCCTGTGCATCATCCCCCAGGTTCTCTTTCACACACCTCTAGAATTCTCTGGGCTTCTATCTCATCCCAGGAAGCTCCATACAGGTGCCTACACCCTGTCTGAAGTCCATTGAGAACTTAGGTCTGGGGATATTACCCCAGCAACTCTCCATGACCCTTGAAGTACTCAGTGTTGCTGAGGAGCCGCTGTTGGGCAGCTGCTGGGGCCTCTTCCTGTACCACAGTCACTTCAGAAAACCCTATGAGCAGATACAATGCCAGCCCAACAAAAGTGCATGGACACTCATTCTCCTTCTCTCTCTCTCATGTATACACAAACATACACCCCATTCGGAGATGTCTCTTTCATTATTCCCCACTGGATTCATAGAATCAAACCACAAAAAAAAAAAAACAAAAACAAAAACAGTATATTCCTCAAAGAAATAAGAATGATCCAACCCAAATAAGATGTGGGGAAGAAACTGAGGGTTTGAAGATGAAGACTATTTGAAAGGGATGAGAGAACTATCAATAAAGAGAAACAAGCAAGGGGTATTAAGAAGTACAGGTGTGTGTTTTTATGAATGAGATCCTACACCATATAGCAATTACATATATGAACCCTGGCTCAAGTTACCAGAGGATGCTCAAGGCTAAGGATGGCCCTGAATCTTATGTGTGTCACAACCATGTACTGTTCATTTATCTTTAGAAAGACTAATGATACAAAAAACAAAATATATACAGAGAAAGGTCGACACTAATAAATCCAGCCCCAAGCTAGCAAATGAGGAGATGGCAAGTAAAAACTTAAGAAAAGATGATGTTCTGTACAAAGGACAAAAAATAAATCTGAGGTTTTTTTTTTTTTTTTTTAATTGAGACAGTCTCACTATGTTACCCTCAGTAGAGTGCTATGGCATCACAGCTCACAGCAACCTCAAACTCTTGGGCTCAAGTGATTCTCTTGTCTCAGCCTCTCAAGTAGCTGGACTATAGGTGCCTGCCATAACAGCTGGCTATTTTGTTGATGTTGCTGTTGTTTGTTTGTTTAGCAGGTCTGGACTAGGTTCGAACCCACGGCCCTGGTGCATGTGTCCGGCACTCTAACCACTGAGCTACAAGCACCCAGCCAACATCTGAGTTTTATAATAAGAAGCCAAATGACATAAAAGTTGAAGGATCGATCACCTGTGGGATAAGAAACTCAAAGTAGAAAGCCCCTCTTTTGCCCCTGGTTGAATAACCAACTGACCACTAAAAATCTATTCAGAGCTAGCATCTATTTATGGTTAGGTATGTATATCATTAAGTTCTTGTTAATGAAAATCACTCTTTACACAATGGTCGAGGCCCAATATTTCGTGGAACTTCTGGTGGTTACTTCCAAATGCAGTCCCTTCTCTAAATTTTGTGCCTGAATCTCGTCTGCAGTCTGATTGCTCACCATTCTCTTCTTTGTGGTATTTATCAACACATGCAATTAGATATTAACTTGTACAATTATTTTTTTAAGAGCTCTCTCTCCTCTTCCAGACTGTGGCATGGAACATCTTTTTTTTGCTACTCTTGCTGATGTTACTCCCAACCAGTACAAAACCTAACATACTAGAAGTTTTGTGAAAGAAAAAAGTCATGAATGAACTGCCCACTTTGCTGTGCAGCAGACATATTCTGTTGGGAATTGTGCCTTAACTATAAATAAGGTTTTATCAGTATACAGCCACACTCATTTGTCCTGGTATGATCCATGGCTACTTTGAGCTATAACGACAGAACTGAGTAGTTGCCACAGAGATCAGATGGTCCACAAGGCCTAACATATTTATTATCTGGCCCTTTATGGAAAAAGTTTGCCAACACTTGAGTTAGACCATCACTCCACTAAGATTGAAATTACTCTTCCTTTGTAATTCCTCAAACACCTTGCTCCATTGAATCGTAAGCCAGACCCTCTGACTTAAACACTCCGCTTTCCACTGAAGCAATAAAGATTGCATCATAAATTTCCCTGCTTCTTAAGAGTCTTCTCTCTATTGCTCAGAGAGGGTTTTGTTTTACAATGAATTGCAGAATTTTAAGGCTTGTCAGTGTTGCAAGACTTATGCTTGAGAAGGGCTGCTCTTAAGTCCTTTCAGGAAGAAAGTTTTCAACACTTTCAGTCAACGGGACCAGAGAAACGAAGGGCTGTGTCATAACACAGGGCGATAGAATGGTAGGGGAAAAAAATTATTCAGAATGGGATGCATTTTAAGGTGGCATTATGAAAACAGAAAGCCTGGAAACAAAGAGTAAAAGGAATACTCAACATGAAGAAAGCTGTTGAGATAAAAAATAGTGAGGTTATCAGTAAATTTTTCTTTTCCCAAGTTCTAACTTATAATGGGGATGATGACGACGGTGACTGCTGCAGCACTCACTGACACCGTGCATCTGACAGGCAGCGTCTCACGAGATCCCTACGGTGGCCCTACGTGGATACAGGCGTGACTTGTGGTCATTATGTTCCACTTTATAGTCTGCAAATACTGAAGTGTTTTCCCTGGGGGAGATACAGGGCTGGCGCCTCTTGCTGCGTTTTCATCAACTGATAAAACCTGATGTTGTTCTACATTTGATACATGCCGTCGAGTCACTAGCATTGAACTTGTGGCCAACAACACCGGGACTCAGGCCTGGATGAAGCTGACCTAACACATGGTATTTTCTCTGTCAGGCACTTCTTGTGAGCCCTTGAGAGGACTGTGTTCAGATGCAGAAGGGCTGATGGAATGATCACACACATTCAGGTGAAAGGGTCCGTTTCTCCCCGAATGGAACGTGTCAAAGTGGCTAGTATTTTTTGTGCTCAGGAACACTAGATGGCACTTCTACAATATGATTGGGCCATTTTGAAAAGTAATATTACCAAGAAAGAGCAGTAAAATGTAAAGCCTGTGGCATGGAGGAGTTCATGAAAAGGACTCCTGTTTACAGTACTTGGCTGAAACAAAGAGAGAGCATATGCCACCTTGCAGACCACGTGCCACCTTGCAGATTACATGCCACCTTGCAGACCACCTGCCACCTTGCAGATTACATGCCACCTTGCAGACCACGTGCCATCTTGCAGACCACGTGCCACCTTGCAGACCACGTGCCACCTTGCAGATCACGTGCCACCTTGCAGACCACCTGCCACCTTGCAGACCAATTGCCACCTTGCAGACCGCCTGCGACCTTGCAGACCACGTGCCACCTTGCAGACCACCTGCCACCTTGTGACATGCCACCTTGCAGACCACATGCCACTCTGAAGACCACGTGTCACCTTGTAGACCACATGCCACCTTGCAGACCACATGCCACTCTGAAGACCACGTGTCACCTTGCAGACCACATGACACCCTTGCAGACCACATGTCATCTTGCAGACCACATGTCACCTTGCAGACCACGTGCCACCTTGCTGGACTTCAATGCAAATTTCTCACTCTGTGCTGAGAATGCACTGAATTGGGGTTACAAATACATTTTAGCAGGTAATAAATTCACAAATATGGAATCTTAATAATGCAGATGTATCTTTTCCCTCATTTAACAGGTAAGGAATCACCAAGGAAAGGAAAAAGGAACAGAGTAAGAGAGGGATGGGGGAGGGGAGGGGAAAGAGCTAGAGAAGATGTGTCAGAACTTTTTAAAAGAAATACTAGTGGGCGTTTAAAATCAAGGAGTTGAATATTAAACTTACATTTGACTGAAATTTCAAGCCTACTATCTTTGCCTACTATCAAAACAAACAAACAAGCTCGGTGCCTGTAGCACAGTGGCTACAGCGCCAGCAACATACACAGAGGCTGGCATGTTCAAACCCGGCCCAGGCTTGCTAAACAACAATGACACCTGCAACAAAAGATAGCCAGGCGTTGTGGCGGGTGCCTATAGTCCCAGCTACTAGGGAGGCTGAAGCAAGAGAATCGCTTGAGCCCAAGAGTTTGAGGTTGCTGTGAGCTGTGATGCCATGGCACTCTACCCAAGGTGACAAAATGAGACTCTGTTTCAGAAAAAACAAAAACAAACAAACAAACAAACAAAACAAAGGCTATAAATCTCTGGGTATATATGTAAACACTCAGGTCCATTGCCAGTTTTGAAGGAATCTAACAAAGCAACCAAGCCATGCTTTTATGGCACAGCTAATAACCAATGTCTACAATAGACCACCCTGAATTTTGTAGGGTGGTAGAGTCAGCACAATATACATGTAGCCATGTGATAGATACATCTTTGAAAAATGTCATGTTTGTGTCAACAAAGATTTGTGTTCACATTTATACACAGCCGTATGCTTTCCCAACTTATTCAAGAAATATTCTGCTGTCTTCTGGGAGGCAGTGTTCACCTATTGAGGTCTAAGTTTCTTGATGTCAATTGTAGATGTAAAAAAAAATCATTGCATGTATTTGAATAAGCTAGATTATTTGCTTGGGCAAATAACTACCATAAACTAATGAGAAAGGCTTTGAATTTTCAAAGCCCATTAGAGCTTTGAAGGGCTTTCCTGCTTATTCTCTTTTCCTTGGAGCATTTGCTTTGGTTACAAAACAGAAAATCAAATGGCCACTTTCTGACACTTTCCATTCAGGGAGAAACAGACCCTTCCACCTGAATGTGTGTGATCATTCCATCAGCCTTTCTGGTTCTGAACACAGTCCTCTCAAGGGCTCAAAAGAAGTTGTGCTGCCCCAGAGACAAACATTATTCCCATACATTTATGCAATCAGATCCCACAACTGCTTCCACTGACTCATTTAAGCTGGGACACATGTATTCGGCATCTTAAATAGCACTTATTGCCATAGTAGCTGGGCACTTGGACAAGCCTGCTATTTTTGCAAGAAAATAGAAAAACAACGTAGATGAAATAAAAAGAGGTCAGCGTTAAGACCTGTAGTGATCATCTTCCTTGGCAAGCAGAGTAGGAGGGTTAGAATAAGGTCAAAATGTCCCCAGTAAAAGGCATCAGTCATCTGGAATGTTTTTATTATTCCAGACAGAAATAGGTCACCTCGGTATACTCAAGATTGGCCAACTAGACTGAAGTTCTGTGCAAAAAGAAATAAAGGAAGTACATGTTTAGCAGAAGACTTTTCCCCTCCCAAAGTAGATAGACCAAAATTTCTAAGGAAGATAAATGGATGAAGCCTTTGTGCTAGGAGTATAGCTGCCTCTTTCAGACAAGGGCAGTTTGCAGGCTTATGTTAGGGAGCTTGGTGATGTATTACTCAGAACTTACGCAAACTCTGGTTGAATATTTTTTTAATTTTTGTTTCTACATGATAAGCCTTACCAAAGCAAGGCCTTCAAAAAATTGATCAAAAACTCAGATCTGTTTCTCTCCACAAAAGACTTCTCCAATCAGAAGAAAAACCAGAGTATCAGGCTGGATTTTATCTGCATGAATGCCCAGCAAAATACACTTAGAAATACATATGTTAGGATAGCAGATAGATTTTGTTTATGTTAAGGATTCTTGGGCTCCATCTGGTTTATTGAGCAAAAAAAGGGATCAATTGGCGAGGTCTGCTTTGGTATGTGAAAGGGTAAGGACTCAGTTGGCTTGACAGGTGTCTCCAGCCATAGTACATCAGAAGCTCAAATCATTGACATCATCCACACCAGCCACCTCAACAGAGGAAAGCCAATCACCTCTTAGAAACTCGATTCCTCCACGTGTACAAAAGAGATGACACTACACACAGGACTGTTTTGAGGACCAATGACAAAATGTTTGGAAAGTGGTGGATATATCAAAAAATGTACAAATGATAATTTTGTATTCTTTATAATCACTGTAATTTCATTCATGGGATCATTTATATCTATTTTATAATCTAGTCCAAATAGTTCACACTGTACACTAGCCTTCACATGCCATCCTTCATTTGTCATACTGTCATTTTGCAATATTAAATTCTAATTGAAATAAATTTGTTATTGAAAGGACTCAGATAGAATCATTATTATTATCAAGAGTTTTCTTTCTATGAGGGTACTTTGGTAGAGTTTGACCTGTGAAAAAATAAAGCACATGATTTACAAATACTCACATGGCAATATACATATAAATATGTGTAACAGAATGTTATATTTGTGCAAACAATACTTTTTGTTAGGTAGAGAAAAACATTTATCGCTTTGTGCTTAAGCAAATAGTAAACTTTGCCAATGACAGAAAGGCAAATCTGACATATTTGCATCTGCTCTGTAAGAGAACCAAGGTCAACTATATAGAGGACTATGCCCAAATCCTCCGCCTACTTTGTGCTTCAAACAAAGCATTTCTAGATCTAGAATATCTGTGATAGGTATAAAAATGGTCATTGTTTACTTGTAGCTACTACATAATGAATATAATATATATTCAGGGGTAAGTATAAATTATCTATAGACTCACTAACTCTCAACAAATGTATCATTTTGACGGCTTCCCTTAAGTGGTTCACTGGGTTGAGTTTGTTCTCTCTCTCTGTCTGTGTCCGTGTGTGTATGTGTTATATGAACAGAAAATCACTAAGCACCAGCACTTTTATCACTTTACTACATAGCTTAAAGAAGGTGTTTTAAGTCTCACAGATTCTGTAAATCATGTCATTCACTTATTCAATAAGTATTTGTGGAGAACACTGTAAAAGATAAAAAGATGAATGAGGTCCAGTTTCTGCCCGTAAGAAGATTCATGAAAGACAAATAACTTCTGAAAAAAAAACTCACAGAGTATTTAAGATTGGATTAAATAGAGACAAGGCTTAGAAACAATAAATTTGCTTTTAATTAGAAAAGTCCAATCAAAAGCAAACCTTTGAATCTCATGTTTCGGAAACCACAGAAGGTTCAAACTGACAAAACATATTTTAAATGTGTAGACTGCTAGTAAACAATCTCCTAAATTATGAGGTTTTTGTATATAAATCATCTAGAATATTTACCCTGAGTTGAACCAACACAAACATCTACATCTTCCAAGATGAAGAACTGTCATACCCAATGCATACCATGTTTCTTCCCTCCCAAGACACCTATGGTCACATAGAGACAGCACAGATTCCCAGGGGGAGAAAAAAAATCCCTTGCATCTAATTTAAGATGTGAGCCTACTTGCTTTGATATTTTCTTTTCTTCTTTGTTGTAAAACTTCTCTGTAATCTCTCCCCATGTGATGCATGCCCCCCTCCCTGCTTCCAGGCTTCATGCATCATTCATGTTCTTTCAATGATATTGCCCCCAATGTACTGCAGATTGATGTACTGTTTGTGTATTAAATTGGGATTGTGCGTCCTGCCTTGAGGTTGAAAATTAATCATTGTTCTCAGTGAGTGAATAACACCATGGTAGAACCTAACAGATATAAAAATGTACCTGTAATTATGCCTACATTATTATGATAATTTATGAACCTACAATATAAGTTCTAGGTCAGACCCAAAGTCTATTAATCATACAAATTATACAGGAGGCTACAATGGCTCTTAGATACTCACACAGGAGACATGTATGATTGTAAACATAAAAGACAGAAGAAAGATTGCTGGGACAGAAGCAATTCAGCCAGGTTTGAGCATTACAATGCAATTACCTAAGCCAGTCAGCCTTTGCCCCAGCAGAAATGGAGAACAGCCATTAACTAGTTTATATCTTACAGTACTTAGCTTGACCTCATTTGAAGGGGACATGAAGTAAGGCTATTCTATCAGATCAAACAGAAGAGGATTTTTTACCCTGCAATTAATAGCATAACTGTAGGCTAGGAAGAATGTATTCCAAAAGTCACAGCTGCATAAGCATCTCCTTTTGACCTGTGTGGTCTCTCTAAAATGTCATAGGAACCCTACCCCATGGCTAAAGAAGAGACTTTAGGGTGGGGACGGTAGTAGACTGACAGCACATTATACTTTCTTTCACTCACAGATGACTTGAACAAGAGACAGTAGGCAAAAAAAAAAAAAAAAAAATCAGTGACAATGCTAAATGTTTTCTCAAAATGCTTCAAGACACATTTTGTAAAGTTCTATTAAATCTTTCCTATTTCAAACTTCAACCAAAAATAGTCATTGGCACATTTCCCCACAATGGATTTTCTCTCTTACATACTAGAAAATTGCTGCTAACCTTATCTAAAATAGTTATGTGCACTTGCCTGACTTATTCCTAACTTCTTTGAAAACATCATCCATATTTTAATTTTTTCTCATCTGGAACAAGTCTCCACTTGAATTTTGGTATGGACAAATGTTTCTGTCAGCAGTTTCCCAGAATACCTTGTCTACCATCTCTCTTTCAGCAAATAAAAAGCCACAGTGCTCCTGGCTTGGACCTCTATAACACTAATCTAGCAAATTAAAAAACTTAAAAATTTATTTTGTTGGAGTTAATATAAAATATAAGCTATATATTTTCTAAAGAAAAAAATTGGGAAAAGAAAACACATCTGACTTCACTATGGAAAGAATAATTTTCATTTATGAATTGTGGTAAAAATTCAAACTGAACCATAATGCAAAACAAGGAGCAGAAAACAACAAATCTAGGTGATTCTCCTTCCTTCTTTTTGTGGTCAATTAGACACTTAGTAATCACAACACACACATTCATTACTGATAATCATTTTAACAGCCGCCAATGGCATATTTGTGTAATAAGGACACACTGTTAGTAACTCTAATTAACTGTAATGTCTGTTACTCTTACTCCCTGTGTTAGGCACATAGAAGGAACTCAAATGCTTGTTTTTTTAAAAAAAAAAAAAAACTACCATGTGCTACTAGGACTACAAAGAAACAGCTTGGTAGTATTCAAGGTCATAGAAAACCTAGTTATTTTACCATATCACCAACGTATTTTTAAGAAAATATCTATCATCTAAATCTGGTCGAAGAGGTCTCACTCCACACAGTCAGGTCAGAAGAGAGCACACTGTACTGAGGGAATTGACCTCATCCTGCTAAGGACTGTGGTACACAAAGGTTCCCTCACTCCCCATACCTGGAGGTTCAAATACCAGCAGTGTCAATTCAGTTTTTTATTCTTCGGAGGTAAAACATTGAAGTAACAAGCAATTTGCTCTATTGCAGAGCTCTGAATGATGACAAAAAAAAAAAAAGAGCATCCTATCAGTTTCTTATGGTCAGGAAGGGTCTGGCTTTGAACACTGTCTGCACAGCAGTTATGAAAGCCTGAATCAAATGTCAGGTAATAGACATCACTTGCCCCGGGACATAATAACCACTCAGCAAAGAAAATTATTTCTTCTGCTACTTACCTAGTAGATGGGAAGGTCAAGGACAGGAAATCCCATTTCCCACACTAAACTAAGCCAAAAGTCCAACAATAGTTTTCTATGATGTGAACTATAATTAAGTGGGACAAATAAAGCAAAGAACTTTAATTAAAGCAGGACTATAAAGATGCAGACGAAGGGATGTATTACAATGACAAGTTTCTGTTCCCATGCCCCCTCCAGGCTTTCCAGAATTAAGAAAGTGTACGAATACAAATAGAAGTAGAGAATTATAAAAGAGGAGCAATTTATTTATTTATTTAGAGACAGGTCTCACATTATTGCCTAGGCTCACTGCAGTTATGGTAAAGTATCTCACTGCAGCCTCCAACTCCTGGGCACAAAGGATCTTCCCACTTCAGCTTCCCAAGTAGCTGGAACTAACATGGTACCATTTCTAACTAATTCTTTTTTAAAATTTTTTGTAGAGATAGGGTCTTTCCATGTTACCTAGAATAATCTCTTGACTCCTGGGCTTCTGTGATCACCCTACCTTGGCTTCCCAAAGTGCTAGGATTATAGCCACTATGCCCATTTAAGAGAGGAGCTTTTTTACATTGCCTTAGTCCATTTGTGCTGCTTTTGATATAGACAATGTTTCTTTCAGAAGTTTCCTAGAATACCCAAGACTGGGTAATTTATAAAGAACAGAAATTTATTTCTCATGGTTCTGGACGCTGGAGCACTAGCACTAGCACTAGCATCTGGCCAGGGTCATTCCCATGGCAAAAGAAGGAAGGTAGCCAAATTGATCCTTTTACCAGGATCCCCCTCCTGAGATAAATAACCCAATCCCATGATAAAGGCATTAATCCAATCATGCACAAAATTTCCACCTCTCAGCACCTCCACAATGACAATCAAGTTTCCAACACATGAACTTTTAGGGACACATTTAAACCATAGCGTGCTATCTGGCTATGTCCTATTCATTTGAAATTGATAATTAACTGAAATATACCTGAGTCATATAGATTTGAATACATTTCTGAGACAAAGCTTCCCATGATATTCAGCTGAGTCTATAATGACCTGCAACTGAGGTTTTCTAAAGGGAAGTTAAGAAAAGTTTGCGGTCCCACCAGCAGTGTAAAAGTGTTCCTTTCTCTCCACATCCGCGCTAGCATCCGCAATTTTGAGATTTTGTGATATAGGCCATTCTCACTGGAGTTAGATGATATCTCAGGGTGGTTTTAATTTGCATTTCTCTAATAATTAGGGATGATGAGCATTTTTTCAAGTGTTTACTGGCCATTCGTCTGTCTTCTTTAGAGAAGATTCTATTCATTTCTCTTCCCCATTGATGTATGGGATTGCCAATTCTTTCTTTGAGGATTTTTATCGTTTCATGCCTTCAATTAAAGTCCTTTATCCATCTTGAATCAATTTTTGTGAGTGGAGAAAGATGCAGATCCAGTTTCAGTCTTTTACATGTGGATATCCAATTCTTCCAGCACCATTTATTGAATAGGGAGTCTTTCCTCCAGTGAATGCTCTTGTTTGGTTTATCAAAGATTAGGT
>CAUYRH010152304.1:0-16247 GCA_963574655.1 Perodicticus potto
AAAGTAATGAGAAAGTCTCTTGAATGTTATCGCAATCAGGTTGATGAAAATATCTCTGATTGTATCTGAAGCCCGTACACTGTACCCCATGACTGAATTATTGTACACAGATATGATTCAATAAAAAAAAAAGAAAGAAAATAAATTCCTGTTGTTTAAACAATTCACTCTGTGCTATTTTATCATAGTACCCCTAGAAATCTTGTTAAAAGTGAGTTATTCTAACTCCACAAAATTGTTTGCTCTTCAGCCCCTCATTACTATCTCTATTACTCTGACCACTACATAGCACTCTTTGATTTGACTTTGCCTTGTAGGTCTGGAAACAATGGATTAAAAACCTTAAGTTTTCTATTCTCTATACTATCATTTTCTACCTCATCCCTATGGCCATATACATCACTTGGCAGAAGATGGGTTGAACATACAGCACTTTATAGAAATGAGCATTTGAAGTTAATCTGTTCATCACACAGTGAGTGGGACAAACTGAACTCTACACCACGCAGGATCATGCTACCTTCCAATGTAGGAACTTCATCTGAATTCTTACAGAGATTTCTCCCCCAGTGAAATAACTGACCATCTCAAGAAAAAAAGCAAGCACCTGACACATGTCAGAGAAGTACATTATTTTGAGATCAAGATCTAAGAATCTAAAATCTGGAAACTGTAGTAGAGGACAGAGACCACATCTTGCCCACCCCTGTATTCTCAACTCTTATTCTTGTGACTAACATAGAGCTTTGCATGCAGAAGTAACTTTTTTATTTGAATGTAGTGGATGAAGGAGAACGATAACTGTAAGAGAGTCTGGAAGAAGGATGGTGTTTGCTACAAATATGGATATAATGGCTATTTCAATCAAGCTGCGTGGCAGCACACCCACAGCAACATTCTGGAAGTAGAACCCAAATGCTTTTTTTGAATGTGGTATCTTGTGATTCTTCTCATGGAAGTATCCTATTATCAGGTTATGCTTGATCAAATTTACTCATGCAGCCTAGGTTGTAAATAACATTCTCTATTCTCAAAACTAAAGTCAAAGTAATCCTTTTAAAACATATGCAAAATAGTGCTACATTTTTGTGCAAAAATCTGTAATTGCTCCTCATATCACTCCAAGTAAAGTCTTCCAGAAACACCCTCCCCCCCCACCCTCCCTTCTTCCTGTTTTCTACTTCTCACCCACTGGCTCATTCTACTCCAACCTCACTGGCTTCCTTGTTATTCTTCAAATAAGATTGCACATTCCACTTAAGGATCTTTGTGTATGCTGTTCCCTCTTTCTAGAATGCTGTTCTCCGGTTCTCCTTGGCTAATTCCTTAACTCCTTTGAAGTCCTTCCTGAGATATCACCATCTCAGTGTGGCCCATCCTGAGCACCCACAGACATCTTCCTATTCCCTACCACTTCAATACCTAGTTTCCCTTACTTTTCCTCTTTCTTCCTCTTTTCACAGCACTTCTAACATATTACATAATCTACTCTTCTACTGAATGTATTGTTCATCATCTCTCCACATAGAATGTAAGCTCCATGAAGACACAGATACTTGTTTTCTTTACCAATGCACCCCCATGCATCTAGAACAGTACCCAGCATAGATTGTTTAGTAAATACTTTTTGAATGAATGAATCATGTCTTGTATGAACTAGATCTTTATCTTTTCCAGGGCTAGGTTAAAATGACTAAGCTCAAGTTTACCCAACAGTAATTTAAAATGCACAGTAATGTTTGCCATGGCTTTAGTCTTATGCTGTGTAGAAATCTAGACAACATGGTTGACTTCTAGATCTGGCAACACTAACATTCTATCAGAACACATCCTGGAAAATAGTCCCCTTGTGAACTGACAGTGAAAATATAACTCATGTTATGGGCAATGACCCCAAAGTCATCAACACCAAAACTACAACCAGTTCAGTCACACTAGGAGAAGTTTAGCCAAATAGTTAATTTGGTATCATAAAGTTAAAATAAATATGGAGTTGACAGCATTTTCCAAGTTCTGACTATTGGAGGGATAGTCAGTGAAGTGTCTTTAGTGGCCAAGAAGAAACTCATAACTTTTAGAAGCTTTCAAGATCCTGGAAGATTTCATGGCCCCGTAACATTTTAACATGTAAGATAAGACACTTGTTAATCACCAAGCTAGTTGGGAACAGACTATTGGCAGAAATAATATCCTAATTTTCCTGGCTGCACCATTTCCTGGTTAGTCCCATGGCATCTAATTCTCAGAACAGATAGCTATCCCCAAGGCAGAGCTGAGACTTCCTAGGGAAGAAACAATGGTGAATCCAGCAGATCTTCTGAGCCTTTATTAACTGGGGAAGGGTAGAGACCAGTTCTCTCAACAAAACCCATGTCTCAAAGACATCTGATGAAATAAAGGTAATTGCTGTTTTTTTCTTCAGAATCTCTGCTGCTAATCTTTTTTAACCCACCCCCCACCCTGGAGTCTCTGTCTATCTTAGTGAGCAACTTTGGACGCCCAAAGTCAAGCCATAGAGGACTCAGGTATGGCAGAACAAGAGAAAAAAACTATTCAGTTGTACTCTGCTGTGGTTGGCTTCTTCTTACTTCTCTGTCAAAGATGCTCATTCATTTTCTATGAAGTATGTCATTTATGCTCAGACTTTGCATGAGAAGAGAACTTTGCAAGCATTCAACAAGGAGAAAATTCTCCCTCCTTCCTTTTCTTCCTTTGCCCTTTCCTCCCTTCCTTCTACTGAAGGAGTCCTCACTAAGTGGTCACTATTCTAGACAGAGCTACACAAAAACCAGGTCTTCAATCTGCCCTTCTAGCAGATACGAATCACTCAGCTACCATAGGACAAATACCAGGGAAGCAATGGGGGCACAGAAGCTGAGAAGTGCAGAGGACAAGACTATACATTCTCCCTGAGGAAGGAGCATCAACAAAGGCTTCCCACAAGATGTATTTGAGATACATTTTAAAGTTAGGAGACAGAGTTTTCCAGGCAGGAAAGAAAGTAAAGCCAGAAAGAGACCAGAGGAACTGAGTTCTCCATGGGCTGAACTCATGGAAACAACTGGTTAATGAGGGAGGAAGTCAGGCAAAATGATTATTTGACTTTTGGCAGACGAAAAAGGAAAAGCCTTGTACTGAGGTTTTTTTCTTTCCTTTTGTACATGTTGACAGGTAGAGTCAAGTAGAATGGAAAAGTGATCTGATAACCCAGTTACACCAAGAATGATTCTCTTGGCCTTTCCAGCAGTACAATCAAACCATGGGAAATTCCATCCCCCACCTCATGTTTCCTATATGACATACCTCCAGGAAGATAGTGGCTAGAGGATGAGCTCTGGGAAGGGGGTGACTCTGGATCTGATACAAGTTGCAGAGATCCAGGAGAGCTGAAGGTACTGGGACCTCAAGGCTTTCTCTGTGAAACAGATTTCAAAACCCAGGAGGAAGGGGCCCTGAGTACGTGAATTTGTTTTGCCAAACAGGCAAAAAGCTCAAAAAGTAAGCTGCTATCACTTACACGGGTTCTTAAGAGGATCACAGAATCTGAAAAGCAGAAATGACCTCCAATGTCATTCTAACCAGGGTTTTCATTTTACTCTGAGGAACCTGACTCCCAGACAAGATGTCCCAAACTTAGTACCAGCGTTGAGACTAGAACAAAGTTATTTTTAGTTCTGAGGCATAGGACCAGGAAACTTCCCTCTGCATTCTACCTTATCGCTTTACTGATACTCCATTTTCATGGAGACCAAGAAGTGCATGGTAGGGAAGGAAGATCAAATACCAGTATGTATGGATGACATGCCGGTGGAACCAGGATAGACGGTGAAGACCCTGCCTGCTCAGATTTACCCCTGACAATATCTCAGTTAGATGCCACACTGGAGACAAGCAGACCCCTCTCACCACTTTTCCCATTCAGTGCTGGAAAAACACGATGTGTCTTCACTTGAACATAGATAAAGTATTTGGCTTATTTACGTCTGGAGGCTGTGCTGGATGAAAAATACATCACTCACAAAATCACACCCGGGGTGGGTTGACTTCAGCTGCTGCAGGATTGAAAGCAGCAAGCCCCGTCCCTCTAACCACACAGGAACCACAGTGCCCTCCTGCCCCTCAAAACAGTTCCATTTTTTGCCCCAGTCAAATTTCACCTTTGCAAGATTTCCTGCAGAGCCTCCCTAAACTCAGCCTTTCCCCTCTCTGTGGCCTCATTACTCATAGTTTTAAATTCTGTTTCTAGTACTTACTTCTTCATCAAAATATTTAAAAACATTTCCATATTATCAGAGCCCTTAGGGTCACTTTTTTTTCCATTTTTTTAAATATAGATCTTTATATTTTTTCCTGCTTTATTGAGGTATAATTGACAAAGAATGTATATGTTTAAAGAGTACAATATGATCTATGGATATACATTGAGAAATGGTCACCACAATCAAGCTAATTAATATTCCATCACTTCACATAGTTACCCTGTGTGTATGTGTGTAGTGAGAACATTTAAGATGTATTCTCTCAATAAATTTCAAGTATACACTATAGTATTACTAACTTTAGTCACCATAGTTCACCAGATCTCCAGAACTATCCCAGGTTCCTTTGTGTTTCTAAAGAAGAGTATAGATTTGGGAATATAAAATAAAAAACATTGGACAGGAATTTGACGATTTGGATTCAAAAGCGTATGATTAGGGTCAAGGTTAGAAACAGATTGCATATTCAAAGGAGACTATTATGTAAAAAAGGACAATGTCACCAAGGTGTGGGTAGGGTTAGGCGAGCCAGCACGTGTGGTGAAGCACCCTGGATCTGGCAACAACTGGGAGCCTTATCACATCTAGGTCCGAAGGAACCAGAAGAGGAAGCAGTGTCTTGGGCCAAAAAATACAATCCCTGCCAAATCTTAAGCAAGTAGGGAGGCTGTTGAAATAAACATCCTAGCTTTGCCTTCCTCTCATCTTCCAATCTCTTGCCCTGGCCTTTCACCTAAACAGCAAGAGAGCTTGACCATGTAGTCCACTGAGTAGGCTGGCAAAGAAGGGATGGTGAATCTTGAGGGGCAAATAAAGATTATCCCACATAGGATCCCGCTCAGTCACTCCAGACAAGTCCCATTACTCTCTGATCCTTGGTTCTTTATTACTAAAAATGAACAAGTGGATCATTAGAGACTCTATGCTGCCTCCCTAACATTCAAGGGTGTTATAATGCTACATAAATAACACTCATATACTGATTTTGAAGATTTCCAAAGGCGGATACTATCCATAGACCAAGATATAGCTGCTGCTATTAAACTAGACCTCCCAGTTGATCCTGTAATCCCATTACTGGGCTTCTACCCAGAAGTAAAAAACCCTTTTCTCATAAGGACATTTGCACTAGATTGTTTATCGAAACTCAATTTACAATCACCAAAATGTGGAAACGGCCTAAATGCCACCAACCCAGGAATGAATTAACAAGCTGTGGTGTATACCATGGCACACAATTCAGCCATTAAAAAAGATGGAGACTTTACATCTTTTGTATTAAACTGGATGGAAGTGGAGCATTATTCTTAGCAAAGCATCACAAGAATGAAGAAGCAAGAATCCTATGTACTCAATTCTGCTATGAGGTAATTGATGACCTAGTACACATTGAGGGGGTAAGGAGGGTTCAGGGAGAAGGAAGGGGGAGTCACAGGGTGTGATACCCCTCTTGAGGATGGGACACAATTATAAGAGGGGCTTTACCTAACAAATGCAATGAGTGTAACCTGATTCTTTGTACCCTAAATGAATCCATGACAGTAAAAAAAAAAAAAAAATGCTTTTGAAACAGAGTGTGTGGAATTAGAAATGCATGACATTGTAACATAGTTTAATGCTTAATACACTTCTTAAGAAAACAAAAAGTAGCCATCATTTCTCCATTTGTAAAAAGTTTTACCTCATTTAGCCTTGCTTATGCAATATTTTAGTATGTATCCTAAAAAATTATTCACTTCTTTTTTATGGTGAGGCCTCTGTTTAGTCCCTTGATCTCTAAATGACCTAGTCACCTTATTTGACCACTGCGAGGCTTCTTTTAATCATCCGTAATTCAAAAAAAAGACACAATTTACCTGTCAAATGATTCTCTGGTGCCATAGTTGTCAGGAGGAAACCCTTTCCAAATTCAAAAAGCACTAGCATCCAAAAGTGGTGGGGCTCTAAGAGAAACCCTCAGTAGCCTTCGTGCGTCTCAGCCAAGTGTCCTCCACGAGTATCTTAGTTTTGGAGATGGGATTGACTGTCACACTTTGTCAGGTTTATTTCTCTCTCTCTTTTTTTTTTTCTTTTTGAGACAGAGCCTCAAGCTGTCACCCTGGATGGAGTGCCATGGCATCGCAGCTCACAGCAGCCTCCAATTCCTGGGCTCAAGAGAGTCTCTTGCCTCTGCCTCCCAAGTAGCTGGGACTACAGGCGCCCGCCACAACGCCCAGCCATTTTTTGGTTGCAGCCGTCGTTGTTTGGCGGGCCTGAGCTGGATTCGAACCCACCAGCTCAGGTGTACGTGGCTGGCACCTTAGCCCGTTGAGCCACAGGCACCGAGCCTTTTTTAAACTTTTTTTTTTTTTTTGTAGAGACAGAGTCTCACTTTATCATCCTTGGTAAAGTGCCATGGCGTCACACAGCTCACAGCAACCTCCAACTCCTGGGCGTAGGCGATTTTCTTGCCTCAGCCTCCCAAGTAGCTGGTACTACAGGCGCCCGCCACAGTGCCTGGCTATTTTTCTGTTTTGCACTTCGGCCGAGGCCGGGTTTGAACCCGCCACCTTAGTTATATAGGGCCGGTGCCCTACTCGCTGAGCCACAGACACCGCCCCAGGTTTATTTCTCTCTTACAACCAGTCTGCAAGGAGCATGTTCCGGGCACCAGGGACTAGCATTAAGCAAGACAAGATTCCTGTTTCTCAAAGTAGAAGAATTACGATCTGAAATCACATGCATACAGAACATATAAATATATAAAATACACTTACCTAATGATGATTACAAGTGCAATGAACAATGTAAGACAGGATAACGGGATCAAATGATTGAGGGTTGGGGGTAGGGGGTGAGGTGGCACCATCTGAGCCAGGATACGCAGGCTTGAAAAGAGGTTGATTTTTGATAGGAAGCTTTTATTTCAAATATCTTGTCCCATTTTTATTTTTTTTTGGCATAAATAGAAAGTGTTCTAAAACTTCCCATGTCTTAGAAGATAGTGACAGAAAGAATCAAATATGTAATGTTCCTTTTAAAAAATTCTACAATGGAGAGCTACAAAAGAGAAAGTGTTACAAGCCAAATAAATTGTTACAATGACTGGTAAATGTTTGTGTCAAATGTGGTAAAGGTTTATTGTTGGATCCATGGGCACCTGGAGATGTGTATGGGGTAAGGGGTAGGGTTGTAAAGCAAGGAGCTAGGTAGACACCTCTAAGGGAAAGAAAGACAGTGGTGTTGATGGAGAAAGAGGAGCAGGAAGGGTGAACCTGAGCCCTCAGGGACATTGAGAGGGTCACATGTCTCCGTCTTGTACTTCTGAAGTTAGGCACACACTTGTAAGAGTGGCAAAGATTGTCAGCAAAGCTGATCCCTGTGATATAGGATGATGATTATAGTGGTCATTCATGCTCCTGCAGCTCAGAGACATGTGAAGTGTACATAAAAGTATTTAAGAGTCAGAATGATTCGAAAGGAGGAAGGGTCCAGAAAAAAACACATACACACAATGATTGGAAAGGCGGGAGGGTCCAGAAAAAAAACACATACACACATACACTCATAGAAAAAAAAGTATGGATCCACATGTAGCCCTTAGCTTCTTATGTGGTAATGAATGAGAAAAAGGTCAAAACCATATCTGCTCTCTTTTTTCATTTTCAGCTGAAGGAGACAACATTATCTGTTAGATCTGGAGCTTCCGTGATTCAGTGATGAAATAGCTAATAAAAGGCACTCGGAAAAGAAGCAGTAATTTCATACAACACCACAAAAAACAATCATGGCTTTAGATCTTAAGACTGCGTCTCTGAGGCTATGTTCCATGGTGTCTGAACCTAAATTTCCATCAACGCACACTGAAGGTAGAATACAAACAAAAAGAAAAAGTTAAAACTCACTCCAGGACCTTAAAAAACTTAACAAGAACTGGGTAAAACCTTTATGCCTCAGCAATATGACAGCTTCAGCTAACCACAAAAATCAAAAGGTTGTCCCTATATTAGTAAGATATTTTATGAAATTCTTGGAGGTAATGTAAAAGTTTTTGAACTTGATGTCCTGCCAGGTGTGACAAGTGACTGATTATACTTTCTCTACTCTGGGGGCAGCACACTGGCTGATAAGATGATTAGCATGTCAGCTGATGATATCAATATTAACTTCAGAGATGGAAAATCTTACCAGTTCAAAGGCTTTTTTCTAGAAATTGATGACTAACTTCAACAAAACATTTGTGAAGATCGATTCTAAGTATATTCATATCAACTCTACCAATGACACCTCCAATGATTTTCCAGTTTTTGAAGAAAATTGTTCTTGTAAAAACATTTTTCTGTTTATATGGTATGAATAGGTCACTGCAATAGTTTGATGATTTGGCCAAAGTTCAGTACTAATAGTGTTACCTTCAAATCAAGATAGCTGAGACTTATGCCTCTTGAAAGACTAAAATTGTTTCAAATAGTTTATGCTTCTAAAATTGGTTTAAAAATTGAAGATTCTAATTCAAAACATTGGTTCTAGCTTTCAGTAAACCACTTCCACTTTTTTACATGATGCTTTTTCTAAAAGGGATAGAATATATCAATGAAGGCTGTGCGTTTCTAGCAATAGGAAAAAGTCATAAATAATTCTAAGTTTTCACTTTCATTTCAAACTCAGAGAATTGCAAAAGAGCGTCATTAACAGTGGTTTTCACTCTGGTTTAGATCTATATCAAAACAGATGAGCTATATCTGCCTAAATCATGCAACTTTGAGAGAGGTAAGTCTGAATAGGCCGACCATTAATACTGCCTTCACTTAGGGGAGAAATTACAAATAAAATCATCCAGAAAAATCAATAGTCCCTTTCAAAGTTCTGTACCTTCTTTATCACTATCGTGCCAGGATCTTTTTAATGAACACCATGTTCTTAAATCATAGTTTAATGAGAACTTACTAGCCTAATGGGTAAAGAGAAAGATCTACAAATGAGAAACAACAGAATACGCTGAAATATTTTTTTTGTCCTGTGTATGGTAGTAGCCCAGTCTCATTTTAAAAGTGCAAATTCATCCTCCAATGGGTACACCAGGAGGGAGAGGCAGATTTCAGCAAAAACAATTTTAGAGACTGGGAAACATCTTCAGGTTCACTGAGCATTGAAACTAGTGACTCTCTCATAGTATTCAAATCAAGTACTCAGAGACTTGGTAGAGATAGTTGAGAAAATGAGGCGAAATAAAAAATCAATGAACAAGCTACATTCTTCAAAAAATGTAAAGAAAATAAGTTGGTATCAGCATCATTATTGAATAAATGATTAAGAAAGAAAATATTGTATTAAATTGTGTAGATGTACCACATTTAAATTTTCAGACGGACTACGAGTCATTGGGAAAAGACTTTATGAGTTGAGCTCATTTAAAGTAATTTTTAAGTTATAGACTATTTTTGAGAGCAGTGTTAGGATTATAAAAAATTAAGCAGATAGTAAAGAGTTTTCACATTCTCTACTCCCTCTTGTCACACTGGGGATTGGTGTGGTGGTTACACTTACACCACAACTTATGAGCCAATGTTGACACTTTATTGCTAACTAAAATCCATACTTTAGAACTTGTCCCTGTGTTATATAGTTCCGTGGTTTTATTATAGGTATTTTTACTAAATTTTGTACTTCTCTTTATTTCATTTTGTTCTTTTAAATAAGGAATAGTTTGCTGGGCGTGGTGGCTCATGCTTGTAATCCCACCCTGGGATGCTGAGGCGAGCGGATTACCCTGAGCTCAGAGGTTCAAGACCAGCAAGAGCCAAAGTGAGACCCCGTCTCTGTCAAAAAAAAAAAAAAAAAGAAAAAGCCAGGAGTTCTGGCAGGCACCTGTAGTCCCAGCTACTTGGGAGGCTGAGGCAAGAGAATCACTTAAGCCCAAGAGTTGGAGGTTGCTGTGAGCTGTGACACCACAGTACTCTACTGAGCACCACAAAGTGAGACTCCGTCTCAATAAAAAAGAAAGAAAAAAAAAAAGAATAGTCACAAATAAGTATGGTAAAATATAATGTAATATCCATACTTTGAATCAATTTTAATATAAATAAATTCTAGATGGGGTGGGGGAGTCCTCAATTCCTTCCTAGTTTTTGTTGAGACTAGAAGGAAACTATAATTCCTTACTGGGCCTAAGAAAGAGCTTGGGGAAAGAGACTCAGAAAGTGCAGACAGAAAGTACTTCGACTTCAGAATCTTAAACACCAGGGCATCAAGCATCCTTAAATCTTAGCAGGGAGGTGTTTGTGTGGCCCTTTAAATGAGGCTCTGACACTGTAAGGCCTGGCCCCTGCTTTCCAAATCTCCTCAGCCCTGCCAGCTCTGGGTCCTCCACTGTGCCACTTCTTCCACCCTGCTCCAGGGACTGCCCTAAACTGTCATGATGCCTTTCTTTCCTATTGCATTTATGGGTCCTTTTCCAGCCAGATCCCAACCACATAGCTTTTACAAAGTGTCAACAGGAAAGACACATTTCCTTTGTTCAAGGAATTGACAGTGGACCTAATGGATATGGTTGCAAAATGGTGTCCCAGAGCTGCCACCAGCCTTTGGACATATTCAGTTTTGTGGCATAATATTGTCCTATGTGCTGTGTTGAATTTGAATTTGTTTGGCCACAATTAAAATTTCTTACAAAAATCTTGCTTGCTAGGTTCTCTTGAAAAATCAGAAGTGACCTTGCACCCAGATTGCTAACAAGCAGCTGCATATGAGAGGCAGCTGCCCTCCTTTTGGACAAGGTCTTACTCTCTAGTTCCACCCAGACCCCCCCACACCACTGTCTCCTATCACACTCAGGCCAGTTACTGTATTTACATTACCTATCTAGACTCTGTAGAGTTGAATTTACAATCCTTGGGATGACTGGCTGTTTTTGTGTTTCCAGTGGCCAAAAAAATCTTAGTGAGTCTAAACTACATCCCCATACCAACTGCAGTTCCTCACCATCCACTGATGGAAAAAAATAAATATTCAGACCAGGTGTGGTGGCTCACGCCTGTAATCCCAGCACTCTAGGAGGTGGAGGTGGGTGGATTGGTTGAGCTCAGGAGGTTGAGACCAGCCTGAGTCACAGCGAGACCCCAAACCTACTAAATAGAAAAACTAGACAAGCATTGTGGCAGGTGCCTATAGTCCCAGCTACTGAGAGGCTGAGACAAGAGGATCACTTAAGCCCAAAAGTTTGAGGTTACTGTGAACTATGATGCCACAGCAATCAACCCCAGAGTGACAAAGAGAGCTTCTATCTCCAAAAAAAAAGTTCATCTATGGCCACTCACACTTTTGTGTGCCAAGAAATCCCCAAAGCCTGTGTTTCTTCTTTATAGTACCTTTTACTTAAAAAATTCCTACTGGTTGAATAAAACGTCCCATCATGGAAAAGAAGCTCCTGACCAAAGCCAAGTGCATGGTCTGGAATCATTAGCTGGAGGGTCTCCCAAACCTGGAGGTGATCAGGATGAATCCCCTGCTTGAACTTGGAAAATCCCTTAAGGATTTCACAAGCTCCCAGCTCAATGGCCTCCTTAGAAATTCAGGTTTGCACCTTGAGAGGGTATATCTCACTGAAGTTTCTTCTGAGCTATGCAGTGAGACATCATGCATCCATTTGCCTCTCAGACTTACTGGAATCCTGGAGAAAGCAGCAAAGGCTCTTCCCTTGGCCTGCTCTCCTCCTCTCTGCCATGTGCTCTCATCAAGGAAGCACATGCTCCATGCCAAGCTGGGTCCACTTTGGCCAAGCACAGGAGGACCATCCAACCCTTTCTTGTTCTGTCTCCATAGCCATAATCAAAGCTTCAAAAAGATGACCCAGACCATTGGCTGGTTTGTCTCTTGCATCTTGTCAAAGCCCCAAATTTGGACCTATAAAGAGGCACTCATTTGCACCCTGCAGAACCCAGACCTTATCAAAGGTAAAGGGGAAGGAGCAATGAAGAGGGCAGGGGCTGTATCAGAAGTACCCTAAGACAGAGCTCCATGTGAGCATGCCCCAGGAGCAGCCTGTAATCAATGTGCCTTTGTTCACCTCTGTATTCCCAACGCCTAGACATTCAGCAAAGAACATCCATAAAAAGAACGAATACATTTAACTCTTCTCTTGTGGCTCATGAATGCCTCTGTTTTCAGTTTTTCAATGCTCTATATTTCTCTAGGCAAATGAAAATAGCTTGTGGAAGCCAAGGCATTTGGTTTCTGGTCCTGTCTCTGACAATGGACAAGTCATGTAACCTTCCTGAGCTTCACATGGAAATGCGTTGAATGGCTCAAGTTTGGGAAATGGGTGTGATATCTCCTTTTTTGGCATCTGGGAACGTTCAAAGTTCTGGGTAGCTTTGCAGTAAAGAAAACATGTTCAATATTGTTTAAATGTAGCATTTCCCCACATTCTTTTCCCTATGGGGCCTTTCTTTATCCCTCCACACAATATCTACTGATGCCATGTAGAATTAGAATGCTAGGAAACAGACACACTTCGGGGAATTGTTAGAGTAGAGACTGTGGGATGGTCCTAGGACTGACATTCTTTGCATGAAGGTAAAAGGGCAAGGATAGCTCGTCACCAAGAAAATTGTGTAAAATTAAGAGAATGACAGTTCTGAGAACATTCCCTAAAAGGAAGCTACTCGTGTCACTCTTGGCCAACTTCCTTTTGTTAGGCCTATTTTATAGGTCTGTCATTTATCACCAATTAATGAGAACAAGTGGAGTCAAAGCCTCCACCTTCCTTATAGGGAGATCTAAGTTGGATTGGGGATGGGGGATGGAGAAGCCAGCTGCAGCTTTTTATCTTTTGGTGACAACAAGTAGTTGTATTCCTTCTTGGGCAGTCACCGGGTTCATGAATAGTGCCACAGTCTTTTAAAGCCAGGACTGCTCTTTTGATCTACAAGTTCATATGACTCCACCATGGGCAAAGCCTTCTGCCCCATTCCACCCCCTCCCCCTTCCTGTATTTGTGTCTGCCCTTGGGAGAGAGCTTTAGGCATTCAGCCAGAAGGGAGCAGTGAGTTGCCCAATTCAGAGAAATAAAGGAAAACACCCCCCCAAATTGGATGGTCAATAGCTGTGCGGGAGATATAATAAACCTCTTCATTAGCAAATGCAGCTTTTAGATAAGCGAAGAATTATATCTCTAAAGCTATTCTTCAAAACTTGTGACAGTTACACATGGTCAGGAGGCTGTCTTGCTGCCATGGAGATGGAATTTAAGTATAGAATTTGAGGGACTTTAGCCTGCGTGGTTTTCTTCCTCCCAGCTCCACCTTGCAGTTTGGTGTTTAAAAAAAAAAAAAATGGTTGAAGCTGTAAACTAAATGCAACTTCTGATGTAAGAAGTTAAAGAACAGGGATACGTTTTTAGAGTAGTTTTTAAATTATTATTTTTTTTTAGAATCTATACATGTTGAGTAATACTGATGTGAATCAGCCTCGAGAAGGATGCCAGGAGGCCCCAGGACTCCTGCCAGCCACAGTAGTACAAGGGGGTGGCCCCACCGCTGGCGTCAACTCTACCAAATGGAATGAGAGCTGTTTTCTGTTCAGAAACCTCTTTCTTCTTTCCCATTTCCGGACATTTACTTGGCTCCTTGTAGAGAATACCACAACCAAAAGTAAAAAGATGCCCAGCTAGATCTCTTTCCAAATTTCAATTTTTAGTCCAGTCTATGGGATTCAGGCATCATCTCCAAAGATCCAAGCTAAGATGCAGTTACCAATGATAGGCAATCCATTCAAGCATGGCCTTGCTTTCCACATCTTCTGCTGCACAGCCCCCCCTACCCCACTCTGCTCCTTCCCCACTAGCCTCCTTGCTCCTGTTCAAACACTCCAGGTGTGTACCCAACTCCGAGTTTTTGTTTTTCCTCTTCCCTCCAACTGGAGCACTCTTCCCTGGATATACGCATGGCTCAAACCCTCCCTTCTCTCGAGCCTTACTAAAAATGTCATTTTCTCCATGAAGTTTTCCTAACCACCCTGTTTTAAGCAGCTCCCTCACACTACAATTCTGCTGTTCATGAGGGCAGGGACGCTGCCTGTTTGCTCCAATAATCTTAGCAGTAAAGTGTGCCTAGAACAGTGGGTGGCCATGGTGGGCATTCGATGATTATTTGTGGAAGACTGAATTCCCGCATGAATTCCCCAGCTAGCTGCCATCTAATAGAGATCAGCACCCTGAGACAAGGAGCTCAGGCCTAGTAAATTTTGACCAGGGCCTTTGTGAATGGCTCCAGGAGAAGAGTATACAAAATCTTGGACTTAGCAAGCACAGACAGAAAAGTGTTGAAAGGACTCATTTCTCAAGTTACTCTTCCCTCCTGCCTAAGGCCTCTGAGTCTCTCCTTCTTATCAGAAAATTGCAGCTACATCTGCTATCGATATTAACCATTAGCTCCCTTGTTCCTTCACCCACAACCAGGGATGAGTGATTCCCTAAAGAATCATTCAATCCTGTTTTATTAAACGCATGCATAGATGAAGGAGCATATTCCCAAACGCTCCCCACAAACCAGCAATTCAGCCTGGGTTAGTGGCTCGACTCTCCTCCAGCCTCCACATTCAGGTCGTCTTCCAGTTCTCTCTCTGACCCTCTCGATCCAACTCCTTACCAGGCAGTGGCGACTTCACTTTGAAGATGCCTTGTGCCTCCTTTGCCTCCCTGCCATTCTCAGAACCACAGCCCCAGCCAGGCCCTCTTCAGCTCTGGCCTGGCTATTGTCATAGCTGCACAACTGGTTTCCTATCTCTAGTTTCTTCCTCCTCCAACCCATGCTCTAAACAGCTGCCACAATAATATTCCCCAAGAACCAAGGGGAAGTCACTCTCACTCATCTAACAAAATGCCAGCGGCTCCTAATTACCCTGGAGATGGGTCTTGTAATCTCCCTTCCAGACGTCTCATCCCCTACCTCCCCAAATGAACCCCCACCACAGCCTTGCCTCCCCATGTGCCCAACCAATTCTTGTCTCCCAGATAAAATATGTGTTTCCTGCTTTTCACTTCTTGGTTTTTTCCCTCTTTTTAACCACATGTCCTCATTTCCTGTCCGTACCTGTTAAAATCCGATCCAGAGATGCCTTGAGTTCTACTTACTGATTGATTCATTCATACAGTCAAAAGAGACTGGGGAAGCTCAAATCTTTTTTTTTTTTTCCATATCTATCTTCTGTGCCAGAAATGGTCTTTCTTCTATACACTCCAATGCATTTATCATACACTCCCTTGATTGGGGTTATTGTTCCCATATATACCATTATTTCTCCAGCCAGTCTCTTTGTACGGTCATCCAGGTGAGACTTTTGTGACTGTATTTTATTCCCAGCACACTTTATTTGATGGCTTCACTTATCACAGGTGCCACACCCCTTCATGGATGATGATAACATCAATCTCACTGGTCCTCCAAGGGTCACCATGATCCTCTCCAGGTCACTTTATCAATTATAATTAGTGAACCATCACCCAGAAAAATTTCCCTTTTCCCCTCCCCACAGCCAGCAGGGCTCCCAGTCCTCAAGGCGGCCAGTTGTTGTTCAAAGCTAAATGAGGTAGAAGCCCAGGATGGAAAATAGATGTCACACGACTTCCTCCCAGATGAATTTTAAAAAGGACATCATCGGGGTAAGAACAGAGACTTGATTTACCAGTCGAGGCTGTTGTCCCAGGCGCATACACTGCTTATCTCCCCGATGCCCTGTGGCACACACCTGGATATCCTGAGTGCCTCGTTTCGTGGGCAGGCAATGTGGTAGCATGTAAAACAAATCTGGAATCAGAGGGGTGGAGTGAGAGAATAAAGATAAGAAGAAAAACACGGAAAGAGGGAAAGGAGAGAGGAAGGAGGGAGGGAGAGAAGGAAGGAAGGAAGGTAGGGAGGCAGGCAGGGAGGGAGGGAGGAGGAACGACGCACGGGTGAGCGGGCGGGGGGGAGGGGGGGGGGGGGGGGGGGGAGGGTGGGAGGGGGGGGGGGG